>MU189647.1:6661-22637 GCA_016904865.1 Pissodes strobi | reverse complement strand
ACAGGGTGATAATTAGTTAATAGCTTTATGAATTATTATATTTGACAATATCGTGTCGTGGTTCTTGAGATTGGGCTTTGCAATCATTTAATACCTTCTCAGAGGAAGTTAGAAGTCACAAATAAAACGTTTTAGTAAATTGGTGACATTTAACCTTTAGTGTGTTCCTAGTATGTCTACATGTTATTTTATAATATTTTGGTATTGCATTGTGCTGTTAATTCGTACATTTCAGTCAGTGGTTTCCATTCAATAATTTTAAAACAATAAATCTAATGAGAGTATTAATATTATTTCAGTCCCCATACCCAGGAGAAAGAAGACCGTTTTCGGCAGTAATAGAAATTCCAAACGAGACCGGGTTCCTAACCGAGAATCCCATAGAGCGAATAAAAAATGGAACCTACAATCAAGTACCAATTATGATGGGGTACACAGAAAACGAAGGAATGCTACTCGATCTTGATAATATGGCAGCTGAAAGAATTGGCTTGAAGTTGCCCGATCTAGATCTTGAAAATATGATTCCCTACAACCTCAACATATCAAAGGGAAGCGATGTCAGCAAGGAAATTCTTGCCAAGTTGAAGACACTATATTCAGGAAAGCCTGTAGAGGATCGCTATGATGTAAATATTTTTTCTAGCGTACAAGTACTGTTGATAATATTAGTTAAATTATCCGTGGTTATACAATAAATTAAAATATTGATTAGAAGTTTCAGATCCCAAAATTTCAATCTTAGATTTATCGCTGAATTAATTTTTGGTCAGATATCTCAACAGCTTACGTTGTAAATTCCAATAGGTCTCCTAATATATTTTAGAACGGGCCGTTGTTTACCAACTAACGTGCCGGAGCGAGAATTAAAAAGTTGCTCCTGAGAGCCATTCAAAGAATAAGTATTATTAAATTTTGTCCAAAAGCCTTTCCTGCCTTCCCTATTTCCCTTGCCGCCCGCCGCTGATCATATGTCCATTTCGTGGTGTTAAAGTAGCCAGTGTGCCCTCCTCATACTGTCTAAATATCGTTGCAGCGTCCGATATAGCACACAAATTTCTTATATTTCCTTATATGATTAGTAATCTAACTTAAATATATACTAACTCAAAAAATACTATTTTAGGTATCGACTGACGGCTATTTGCTCGTTGCCATTATCGAAGCCCTAAGACTTCACCTTAAAACTGCAGCAAATCCTATCTATCTCTACCGCATGTCATTGAGTGGAGAATTGAATCAGTTAAAACGCCTATTGAATAGAACCCATGAGCCAGGTAAGATAAATAATTTTTATGTCTTTTTTTTAAAAGATGATAAATTTGTTTAACCCACTGTTTTTTGAGAACCTCACAAGCTGTCTTCCTAAAATGTCTTTCAGCTTACAACTTAACACTTGATCTCAGGTCGCTCTGTATGAACCTGACTCAATCATCTCGAAATACTAATATTTGCAATCTGACATATTTGCTTTAAGGTACGGGGCATTCAGACGAATTAGGCTATCTTTTCCACACAGACATTACAATACCTATAAAAGCAGGAAGTTTAGAAGACAGGTATCTAAGAACGTTTGTGGAGCTCTGGACCAACTTTGCCATCCACGGAAATCCAACTCCAGACAAAAATCTTAATGTGCTATGGGAACCTGTAGAAAGTGAAGATAACATGCGAGTTTTGGACATTGGAGAAAAGCTTGAAATGAAAGATATTCCTGAACGTAGTCGATTAGAAGTCTGGTGGAATATCTTTAAAAAATGGCCCATCGTAAAGTTTGCTTAGATTATTAGCTTTAATTTCTGTATCAAGAAATCAATAAATTAATTTGTTGTATACCCACGTATTATTTTTATTTATTATGGAGAAACTTATAATTTTGCCCTAAAACCTTATTGATACAGTTATGTATTATGTTATGTTGTGTTCATTGAACTTGCAAACAAGCCCCTAAAATCGATATGCAAACTCCATATAGCTGAATGTATAAGTACAATACGAATATATCTCTAAGGAAGGCAAGGGCATAAAAGCAACTAGGTTTGTATGAAATCGTATCAGCCCCTATTGAGTTGTATATGTTAAGTGGACAAGTGAAGAAAACGTATTATGTTACTGGCTTTGATATTCAATGGAGAATCATCTGAAACAATAACAAAGGAGAATAACAAATAGGGACGCTTAGGGCTATATTCTAGTATCAATCGATATTCTTTCAGTTTACTGATTCAGTACTGGTTCACGTCATAAATGCACAAGTGAAGCTATTATATTCGGATGTCGATTTTGGGTCATTAATTTGAATTATTTGAAATAAAATTTTGTTAAGTATAATTAATGTTAATATTAGGACCTTAAACAAGAATATTGAATATTGTATTTCTTGAAACATAATAATAATCATTCTGAATGAAACCTTTTAAATTGATTCTATAGGAAATTTAAGTACCTATACCAGATTATTTCCAGGATTCTCTCTCGACCTTCCTTTATATCACCAATCTATTTTAACTAATTTGATAAGATTATTTGTTAAAATACATTGGTGATCAGATCACCCTATGGTGCGCACCTATAAAAGAAGTTCGAGAGAGAATCCTGGAAATAATCTGGCATAGGTACTTAAATTTCCTGTACAGTCAATTTGAATGGTTTCATTCAGAACGGTTAAATCTATATAATGTAAGCTATATTATTATGTTTAACAATAACATCAAGAAAGTTATCAATATTCTTGTTTAAACTCCTAACATAAAAATTAATTATATTTAACAAATTTTTATTAATTTCCATATCATCTATCAAATTTAAGCCCACCATTTTCCCTATAATATCACCTTCTTCACAAATATCTTCAACCAGTTCTTTAAATGAGTTATTGTCTGTTTCATTTTTTGAAATGCTATGAGATCTTTCTCACGGAACATTTTGCAAAATAATTGTTGTCCACACAAGCAGGTTTCTAACAATAAACTCAAGTCGATCTCTTGAGATGGCTTCAGCAAAGAGGTGGTTGTGGATATCCGCATACGCCGCCGACTAGAAGGTTGTAGATACCCGCTTAGTAAAGGCACCCCCAAAAATGCATTTATTTCCTTGGCAGCAGTATTTCCTTGCTTAATTCCAGTTTACATACCTAAAGAAATGAGGCAAGCACAGTTTCTAAAAATGTATAGATAAATATTTTTACTTATTTGTTTCATCCAAAGTCAGTAAAAAAAGACCTAAAATAATTCAAGGTCATATTTTTTGACGGTGACTTCAAAACGTAGTTTGGGTTAGACGTAGTTATGTGCGTCTCTCATTGCTTCCGATGTGAACCGAGCTGACTCGACATTTGCAACCTAAGCCATTTACCCAAAATTGATGTTCGACGGAAGAACTGTGTAAGAGCTTGAATTTTAGAACCAACATAGACCCTAAACGATAAGTAAGTTTTATTATTTAGTTTTAAAATATTGTATTTTCGACTTAAATAATATTAATAATTTTTTAAAAGGTGGTTATTTAGTACAACAACATAAAGTGGCGCAGTCTTAGTACATTTTTAAAAGGCGTTTCATCCGTCTATTCAAAAAAACGAACTGATTTTCTAAAAATATCGATTGCTGATCGGGACGGGTAATGTGCTAGATAGAAATTGAATAATTTTATTGATACGCATACCGATCCAACCGATATGGCAACCACAAGAGTCAGAAAGATTTTTACAATTTGCATGCTTTAGAAATATGTTAAGCAGGTTTAAAGGAGCCTTTAGGCGCTATGAAGTCTAGAGAGTTAGCTGAAGCGAGATATTTGCAGTAACAAAATATATAATCAACCTCCGGCTAGAAATAATAATTCCAAAAATCATTTGTTACCAAATTTCCAATACCAGCCAAATTTTAGTTATTTCCAACCAAACTACGTGTCACAGGCACCCGGTCGCATATACAATAAGATCACTTGCGCTAGCTTCTCGCCATGGGGCGACTGTAATATAAATGTACATTAAATGTAACTGCCTTTTATGTGTTGAGTTAGTTCTTGTTGGTTGTGCCCCTCGAGTGAGAGAAGCGAGGGTGCATCCAACAAAGGGTGGTGTTACAGCATATGCCACCCGGTCCCCACAATTTCCACATGGCCCAATTAATATACAGCCAAAGTCAGTGCCCCCTCAAAAATTCTTTGGTAACAGACAAGTAATTTGCCCACCTATAAATCCAGGTAATGTTTGGAAACCAAACCCACCAGTTGCTTAAAATTTGCCAAAATCTGTGCCTATGCGTGATATACTTCATGGTACATATAAAGCTTTTAGACTTCAAAATTCATATCAATTACACAATCTGGAAGGCTTTTATTTACATTATCCTAGTGCACACGACGCTGAAATATTTCAGGCACAGCTAGAAAAATGCAGTGAATATTATCCTAGTTTGACCAGACAAGCTACACCTACCAAGATCCACGTACCAAGAACAAAATTATCTCGCCGAAGAAACTGATCTATTTGAAACTAATAGTTCCCAAAACTTAACCGCACGCAATTAAAAGTTTCCAGAGGCCTAGATTTTAGAGGCCACTACATGGAAATTCTATACATTTCCAACCGAAAAGATCGTCCGTATATTAAAAGTTTCAATCTACCTTAAAAACTTTTAATTGATACGGGAGCTAGGAAATCATTCCTAAATCCGGAAATAGCCGATTTTTTTTAACTTCATAAAAAAAAACTATTTTCCATATCATTCAGACAACTAGAGATTTTTGGGCAGAAACCTGCCTTTAATGAACTTGATTTCGAAAAACAAATTAAATTCTATTTGCTTAATTTTTGGATTTTAGAATCTGCATAGATTCTAAACGATAAGCACGTTGTATTATTCAGTTTTAAATATTGTATTTTCGATTCGATTAAAATAAAGTTAATAATTTATTAAAAAGTGGTCATTTATGACCAACAACGTAAAGACATGAAATGGCCATTCATCACCAGAACCAATATTTTCAGTCTTTTTGTA
Organism: Pissodes strobi; assembly: GCA_016904865.1. Taxonomy (NCBI): domain Eukaryota; kingdom Metazoa; phylum Arthropoda; class Insecta; order Coleoptera; family Curculionidae; genus Pissodes; species Pissodes strobi. The sequence goes on along the minus strand of MU189647.1, from coordinate 17,634 downwards.
ACCATTTGAAATCAGTTTTCTTGCGTTTGATCAGATTTTTTTCTTAGGCAGTCGTTTCGCTTACTTGGAAGGTAGCATATTATTATTTATCGTCAAAGTAAGAATTATTTACTTTATTGTTGATCCTTTTTTCAACACAGATGCTCTTAGCTGTTGGCCTGGGAAATTGTGTATTTCTAAATTGTTTTTATGTGTTATATTGCATTGTCACGTGCATTGAATGCTAGTTCCAGTTCCTTTAGCATATCTATTGCTTCATCGAATTTGCCTGTGATTAATATAAGATCATCGGCGAAGGAAAGATGACTAAGCTTCTCGCCACTAATGTTAAGACCATAGTTATCGATCTTAGTACGCTTGACCATGAACTCCAGCAGGTTGGTAAATAGTTTGGGAGAGATGACATCACCTTGTCGCACACTTCGCTCTATTTTAGAGTCGGAAGTGTCTTCATGGAGTCTAATGACAGCAATCGCTTTCTTATAGATATGGTTTATAAGGTTGGTGTAACGATAGCCGATTCTGTAATCAGCGAGGGCTTTGAGCATACTGGTGATCTACTGTGTTGAAAGCTTTTTCATAGTCTACGAAGACGAGAACCAAAGGCTTATTGTACTCTAGGCATTTTTTAATTAAGATTTTTATTGTGTGGGGCTGATCATTGGTGCCATATCCCTTACGAAATCCCGTTTGCTCATTTGGTTGATAGAGATCGAACTTCGTTGCCAGGCTTTAGGTGATGATCTTCATAAACAGCTTATAAATCTATGAAAGTAAACTGGTTGGCCCATAGTTGCGTATTTGGGCTATGTCTCCCTTCTTGTGGAGCACTATTATAATAGAGCTTTGTCCCACTATTCAGATGTTGTAGTATTCCTCAGGCAAGCACTAGTTGCACAGTATGTGTAGTAGTGTTGTTCCTCCCATTTTTATATTTTCAATGATAATTTCGTCGTCTCCTGGCGAATTATTGTTCTTCATGTTCTTCAAGCTATTATTAATTTCGTTTGGGGTGATATCTGGGATATCATCTGATCCCTGGTTTCGTCCTTTCGGAATATTGGTGTTGACCTCTGTTATTGTTCTCTTGTATAGGTCCACATAAAAGTTTCTTACAATTTTCAAAAATTGTTGCTTATTTGTCGTGGTTTGTCCAGTCCTATTATCGACAATCTTGCATATTTGTTTCTTACCATCGGACATCTTTTTCCTGAGTCGTTTCATTCCCTTGTTCTCCTCTATTACCTCCGCTATTTCTTTAGTGTTATGTAGTCTTACATCCCTTCGAATTGTTTGGATATTTCTTTGTTAATTTCCCATAGCTGAGTGGCGTTTCTTGAGTATTTTCCTCCAAATTTCTCCTTTCCTTCATCAGATTTTTAGTCATTACTCAGCTTCTCCCTTTTCTCAGTTCCAGCCGTTTGACATTTTCATTCCGCTTCTTTCGTTGCTGTCGTTACTTGTTTATTTGTCTCCTCAATGTCTATATTTTTATCATTCGTCATTGTTGCTGTAAGGTATGAATTCAGCAGTTGTGCGTATTTGCCTGCATTTTGTGCTGTGAGTGACTTTTTACATGTTGTTTTTCTTATTAGCTTCGACCTCTCCGTTCTTACATTTATGGAGATTTTTGCTCTGACGGCTCTGTGGTAGCTGCCTATAGAGAAAGTATTTTGAACTGTGACGTCCTGTATCATGTTTTTCGTGTTTGAAATTATAAAGTCGATTTCATTCTTCGTTATTCCGTCAAGTCTAGCCCATGTCCATTTTCTCTGAGGAGCCGTTTTTAAGAAACTGTTCATCGCACATAGGTTGTTTTGTTGCATGAAGTTGAGCAGTAGCTCCCTTCTTTCGTTCCTTGTTCCAAACCCATGGCTTCCCAATGAAGTTTCGCGATCGTCCTCTTTGTGTCCTAGTTTGGCATTACTCCCACTAGATGTAAATTGTATCATATAATCGGTGAATCCCCAAAAAATTACTCAGCCGGTAGTAAGCCCGCCCCCGCGCTGTTCGATAAATCCCGAAAACCGATCCCTGGTTCGTATTACAAAGTTTTCCGTTTAGCAAAAGATGGCGCCAAGTTAAGTAACCTAAAAACATATTGTAATTTAAACATTTATGAAATTCAGGACATTAGGCGTCCTGTGGGGCATTTTAAGATATATTGAGTATATCTATCCTTGTCATTGCATTGAATCTGTTAGCTATAAGAGAAATAGAGATCCAGTTTAAATTATGTTTTTATGGAAACCGATTATATGGTAGAGTACAGGGTGGATATAATTTTATAGTCTAAGAGCTAGCGGCTAAATCGACTAAGGTGTTTTATCAAGGCTAGAAAGTTGTTAACAGATGATTAAAGAGTACTTAACTTAATGGGAATAGTAATAACCTGTCACGCCATATCGTGTTGCGTCACTGATAAATTAATTTTTAAAGATGCAAAAAAAAACAAAAAATTATGTTGCTTCCACAAAGCTATAAATTTAATATGTTCTATAATTCTTACCTCTGAAATTCAAAAACAATGGACAGGCGATTTCGATGGTTGCATCTCCGTGCCAGGCGGGCATACACTCCCTATATTTCATATATTTTTTATGGTGCTTTTACAAAGCTATAATTTATAAGGGATGTTTATTCATCTATTTTAAGAAACTATGTTAAACGACGGGTGATTCTGTTGGTTGCAAGCGACTGCCAGGCGAGCACAATTATAACTTGGTTAAAAATATATTGAATACTTCAACGTGATTTTCCTATATTTCCGTAAGACCCTATTTCCATATCTACAATGATTTTTCGTACCGAATTTGGAATTTCGGAGTTTTTATCAACCATCTTCCGTAAAAACGCATGACACACAACCAAGATTTTAGCAAGTAGGCTTGCGGCATGTTTAAAAGTATAATTAAATAGGAAGGTTAATGTCATTCCTATCAATTTTGTTAAACATTAATTGTGTTTCATGCGTTTCAAATACTTTTTATGTTTACCTTAAATACTCAGTAATCACTTTTCAGTAACCAAATCTGGTGAATAAAAAGTGTTCTTAATATCGGTATTTGTTGTGGAATTAATGATGGAGCGGTCGAACTTAATTTGTGTTACCAAGTTTGAGAGCCTGTAAAATCTAAACGGCTAAAGAAAGAGCAAAATAGTTTGAAATTTCTTATTTTGCCTTTTTTACACTAAATTTAGATTTAACCAGAAGTTAAAACATTTCAGTTAAATTTAACTTCTGGTTAAATATAAAGTTAATGCCAAAGATAGCTTATAAAAAACCAGTATAGGAAAGTGCAAACCATTTTGCTCTATCTTTAGTCGTATAGATTTTACAGGTTGTCAAATTGGATAAATGGCCGATTTTCAACTGTCAATATCTCGAAAACAGTTGGAGATAGATATAGGATATTATTCATGAAATGTATTTAGAATTTCATGTAGAATCTAAATCTGCAATAATATATACGACATTTCATTTAAAAAAGTTACAAAACGCACGTCAGGTTTTTATTAAGCACCCTGTATAATTGAAAATATTTTTACCATATGCGCCACAACATATCCTACAATTTTTGTATCTAACATTTTTAATTATTTCTGTAAATAAAGGGACACTAAGGTGTTTTATTATTTTATCACGTCCCACGTCTGAATCGAATGTTTAATAATGGAACATTTTAGTAGATACCTTTAAAATCATTTTACTTACTTACAGCAAACTTCCTGCCGACTCAGAAAATGGCGACTCATTTAAGTGAGGAAATCGTTGATTTCCTCCAGCATGGTGTAAAAACCTTTAAAAAATACCACGCATTACGCACGACTTTTTAACTCTCATGAAGTCGGCTGAAGTAGATTTTTAAATTTTTTATTTAGTTTTAATATCCTTTTGTTGAAGTCTTTTTAAATCTTGTTTTTACTGTTATTCTTTCTTTCATTTGAAAATTAAAAAATTTCGGCGATCAAGTATTTTTTGTGTCCATTATAATTTTCTAGTTCAACACTTCAACACACCTGCAGAAAATATTTTTGCCAAGGAAATGTATTATGTATTTTATTTGTAAAAGCACCATAATAAATAAATAAATACATAAAACATAGGGAGTGGCACGGAGATGCAACCATCGAAATCGCCTGTCAATTGTTTTTTAATTTCAGAGGTAAGAATTTTAGAACATATTAAAATTATAGCTTTGTGGAAACCACATAATTTTTTTTTTTTTTTGCATTTTGAAAAATTAGTTTATGAATGAAGCAACTTGATATGGCGTGACAGGTCAATACCATTCTCATTAAGTAATATTTAGTCATCTGCTAACAAATTTCTAGCCTTGTTAAAACACCTTAGTCGATTTGACCGCTAGCTCTTCTACTATTACAAATGATCATCAGACATCAGACATATCATTAGTCGTTACACAAGCTGGCGATTGCACTAGTGTTTCCTTTATAGTTTATTTGAATTTGATACTTTAATGTTCTTTGCTCTCGTTTTGGTACTGCATTTGTGTGAATTTGGGCGAATAAAGTGAAAACCCTCGAATGTGATTTAATTGAATTTAGGTCGCCAACCGTTTCAATGTGTTGAGCTACTTTGATAATTTTCGAGTAAACAGTGAGCTACCTAGTCTACGGTACTATTCTATATTAGCCGCTTCTGATTGGTGGATTAACGCCACTTTCACTTTATTTACGGTCCAGTCAGTTTATTCCAGCAGATTTAGTTAGTCTAGTGGTCAGATTCTGTGTTTGCGATATGGTGTTCGGTTCCAGTTGGGAGCAAAACGTGTTTTCTTTATTTTTGATGAGTTAAGAGTACCTTAAAGTGACGTTAACCCATCAATCAGAAGCGGGTAATATAGCATAGTGCCCTAGGTCTGTAAATGATCTTATAAAGCACCTGTGAGAGGCCTTCGCAGGATGCTTAAATTCCGTTCTAAAATCCAGAACATCCTGCGAAATCCAGGACACCTGGCAATGCTAAATTTACATTTATTTCCAAATATAAAATTTTCATGCCTTATTTTCTAACGTCCTATTATATGATTGCTTTGTGTTTATGTCTATAAGCAACGGCGCGGCGTGTAAGCAACCGAGGTAATTTAAATTCATAAATAATTAGTTTAAACCACTTAAACACTCGAACTTGTATAGTAATATTTCAAAAGCAACACGTAGGAAACAAATACTTGCTTAACAATATTCAAGTCATTATCGTTCAGTTTTTATAGTATAAATAAATAAAATTCGCTCACAAAACGATGCGCTGGCTATCAAACTTGAATCATTTTTAACTGATGTGCATCGCCACAACTGAATTTGATGTGCGAACTTCAAAACGTTCGGCGCGTCTTTTAAATCATCGATCTACATATGAGACGATGATGATTTAAAATTACAAAGATAGCACAGATATTATTATCATTTAATTAAAGCATTGCGATAGGTCGTCAGCAAACTTTTCAATAAACAATAAATATTATGACAGCATTAATTAATATGATGTCAATCATGTCAATGTTATGTAACGGAAACCCCTATTTACATACTTAGTTTTAGTATATATTGTGTCATTGTATTAATTTCGTTTATAGAATATAGTTACAATTTGTATTAGGTATATTGTTATAACATCATTTCATTATTTTCTAAATTGTTGTCCACATATACTTATAACACTCAGTAGATAATATTTTGGTTTGCTTAGTCTACATAAAAACTAATAATTTCTTTGGAAGGCATAGGTGATTCGTATCACTGCGTATTTAGCTTATGTAACCCGATCCGGGAGATAAAAACGTATATTTACGGTTTTTGTGAGATCATTATTTTTGACCTGAGAGTTAGTCAGTTGAAATAAAGCTAGCAATAGAACACGACCGCTGTTTAATTTCACTTTGCCGTTACAGTTATATTTTTATAAGGTAACATGTGTATATCAATTATTACTTAATATATGTACCGTGTGGCCAATTAAGAATGGCACTCGGCTATATCTCGAAAAATAATTATCGTAATGACTTACGGTAAAAAAATTTATAACTAAAGTGGCCTAAGGAAAATGTTGGAAATGGCCGCCAGAGGGCGTAATACCCATCATAAATTTAAAAAGCCGACTTTTGCAAAATTTTCTTAAATTAAAGATGTAGTAGAATGCATTGCCATTTTAGGGCCGAGATAAATTCGATTCTTTTTTGTTAGACACTTTGCTCTATTTCTTAAAGGAAAGTAGTGGGGGGTGTTCGGACATTTTCGGAAATAAATGCCAATAACTTCAAAATGGCTGAACGGATCTTTATAAGCTTGGAGCCGTTGAAAAGGGCTTTTCTTAGGCTATCAACCGTGCCTTGAATGGGGCGATTGCGATTTCTTAGCTAGCCGTTAGAGGGAGTTTTCTGACATAACCGCAAAAAGGTCAGATTTTCTCGAAAAATTGAAATGCAACGATACGACCTTTTTTAAAGCAAAAGAGAGCCAAATGATAGCCTAATGCATCAGTGAACACCGCATCTCGGGCAATATTCACTCATATTGAATGAATATTAATCATTATTGAGATTTTTAATATAATGTTGGTATTTTATTATATTATATTGTGGTAAAATAAGTATAATCAGGATTTAATAACAACCAACGGATCTTTCGAAAAATGTCCCAAAATTCAATTTTATTTCGAGTTTTGATATCTTCTATTGGTATTTTAGGTTAGGTCAGAGATATCGAGGTGCGGTTTTCACTGATGCATTAGGCTATCATTTGGCTGTCCTTTGTTTTAAAAAAAGGAGTATCGTTGCGTTTAAATATTTCGAGAAAATCTGACTTACTTGCGGTTTTGTGAGAAAACGCCCTCTAGCGGTTAGGATGAAAGCATAATCACCCCATTCAAGACACGGTTGATAGCCTAAGAAAAGTCTTTTTTAACGACTTGAAGCTTATTGGGATCCTTTCAGCCGTTTTGAAGTTATTGACATTTATTTACGAAAATGTGCGATCACCCCCGAGGGGGATTTCAGTGTGGTAATTTAGTGTACACAGTCATGGTAATTAGTGGTAATTCTAGGGGAAATTAGTGGTAATTACTGGTAATTAGTGGTAATTAGTGGTAATTAGTGGAAATTAGTGGAAATTAGTGGAAATTAGAGGAAATTAGTGGTAATTTTAGTGGTAATTTTAGTGGTGTTTAGTGGTAATTGGTGGTAATTTTTTGTATTTTAAGGAAAGTTTGTGGTAATAAGTAGTAGTTTTGTAATATTAAAATTATGCCATCCTTCGAATTTGCGTTACTTTAGAGGACGTTATAGATTTTAATTAAACTATGTAACTAAGCTTTAAGTAAACTAAGTATGTTTCTGAGTCCCTATTAGTGTCAGTTAAAAACCGGCATTAATTTTCCTAGGAGTATTTCTATTACCTGAGAAGTGGCAGCCTTGCAATAGTTTAACATCAATAACATCACGATAAACCGTTGCAGATTGCACTGGTCATCCGTTTTCCCTGCTGATTTTAAAGCTTTTAAGGCCTTATTTCTTTCGAGTACAGTTTGTTTTAATAATGTGTAAAAGATATGGTAAGTGTGATCGAAAGCATCTTGTTATATTTTTAAAATACCTCACGCCGCGACCCCTCCCGCCACCACACATTCGGCAAATAGTTACAAATATTTGGGTGTTTATGTGTATCTCGGTTTCTCTTTCAATTTTCTAGGTTTTCACCTATCCTAGATAGATGCCAAATACCCACGATACACCTAAACACGGTATGTCAGCTTACCTGACTTAGGTTCTGTGGAAATCGACAAGTATTATGCTGTACTATATGATGACGGATGGTATATTGGGAAAGTCCTTAAAAAAATTAATAATGAAATATCTCTTATGTCATTTTTGAGTCAACAGTCTGATTTATTAATTTGGCCAAAAAAAGTGACGTAGCTAAAGTAAACATGGCATTTATTTTCTATGGACCTCTTAATTGGATCGGAGACGGGCCATTTTCACTTAAAAGGGTGGACTTATTAAATATAAAGAAAAACAGTTTTGAAACAATCTTTATAAGAGCCTAAATATGTGTTTCCTATTTAGAGGCTTATTTATGTAAAAATAAGTAAACAATATAATATTATTTACTAGATTTTTACCTCGAATTTAACCTTCGTCTAAATTATGATTTTTTTGTATCTGAATGATATATTGTAGTTTCAAATATCCATATTTATTCTCAAATTAGTACACGAGGTACGAGGTCCAACTAATTCATCGAGAAGCACCTAGGTTTTTACTATTTTTGCCGTGGATCTTTAATTGAATGTCATGAGAGTTGTCAAGTGAATAAATCTGTTTAGTTTTGAATCGAGGGATTGACCATTGAAAATACTTTATTTTAATGCATGTGTATATACTGAGCGAATCCTTATTTTGTGACTTAGGAAAATACGTGCAGAAATTAGATATGTGTCCTTGTACTTTATATCTTAAAACTTAAAAAAAACCAAATGTGTTTGGAATAAGCGCATATATTTATCTGGAACAAAATTACCGGTAATTTAAGAGGATTCGTTAAAAATAGTTTTAACATTTTTCTTTGGGACACCTCTACTTTAGTGCTTTCAGTTGTCACCTTTGATAATACATCAAAATCCATAAAAGTGTCCTAAAAAATAAGTTTCATCTTTTGTTTTTTTTTTCAAACCTCTTATCATAGTTTCTTGTTACAGATGACCCTCCGACTAACCCAAACAAATTAACCTTTAAGCTTTTTACGAGAGCTTTTTTAAGACATAAGGTTTACAAACACCCGACACTATTCCAGTAATTTATTAAGTTGGCAGGTATTTTCCTATATCCCAGAATAAAAGTATTCACTCGGTATATTTAAGGTAATTTAATAAGTTACACTCTCGCTGTTGAATTGATGTGCTTTACCGACTGTCCTACTTATAAGTATCTGTATTATTATTGTGTTAATTTGTTGTCAAAGTTGACCGAAGATTTGTACCTTTATATATTTTTAAATTATATCATTAAAACTGGAAAGTGATATCAGGATGAGTTACATTTTGACTGTTGAATTGATGAGTGTTCTACGAACCGTCCTACTTTTTTTTTATGGTAGAGGCACACACACTAAAGGGAGATCCTATGGCGCTCGACGAGCGGTGTGTGTGCGAAGATGTTGATTGACACGGTTCTTGAATATTTGTAGGTTGTAACTAGTGGTAAACAGATGTCCTGGAAGTGAGTTCCACAGTGATGCAGTGCGCCAGACAAAGGAGTTCTGGTAAAGCGATGTTCTAGGTGTTTCTAGTTGTACGACGAACTGGTGCGCTCCCAGTGGCGTGCACACAATGAAAGCACAAATGCATTGCCTACCCTGATGTTTTGACATTTTTTATATTTTCTCATTTAATTTTAATCCTGATAATATAAATTATAATTTTACTAATAAGTATAATCCAAATTTAAACAGCTTATCTTAAGCGCCAATTAAAATATTACGCTACCTATATTAAACGGAATAATATTCTCCGACGGCAACCGTTAAAAAGCATTCCATAACAAACCGAAGGCATGCATTTATACCGTCAATACTGGATTTACTATGGAAGCGAAAAACAGTGCTTGAATGACATGTTATTATAAAATAATATTCTTATTAAAGTTTTATTTTAAGAAGTTGTATTGGAAAAGAATGTTTTAAAGAATTTTGTTGGTGTTATTCTTGTTATAGGTTTCGAAGAATAGGGTAATAAAAAATAGCCTATTTAAAAAGTTTTCTTTACTTATCGCTACATAGTTAATAGAACCAAGGTCGCTTAAATAATGTCTCGAATAACACCTATACAGCTCAAACACAATCGTATTTTTTGAACCCCTAAAATCTGGTGAAAAAAAAATGTACATCGTGTCATTATTATTATATTAGCAACATAACAATAGGAGTTTTGTCTTGGCTCAGAATTGAAAATTCCGTATTGATTTGAAACCTCTGAAAGAGCGGACTTCCCCATTAGTTTTAAGTCACGTGCATAATTTGAAACTAACTTTAATTCGTGGTATTAAGTGGGAATTTAAGTGGTAATTAGTGGTAATTTAAGTGGTAATTAGTGGTAATTAGTGGTAATTAGTGGAAATTAGTGGTAATTTAAGTGGTATTGAGTGGTAATTCTTGAGGTAATAGAGGAAATGAGTGGTAATTCGGAGGTAATTACTGGTAATTTGTGGTAATTTCTGTCAAAAGTGGTATTTTAGTGTACATAAATTCACTACTGAAATCCCCCTCGATCACCCCCCACCAATTTCCTTTAAGAGATAGAGCAAAAAGTGTTTAATGAAAAAAATCGAATTTATCTCGGCTCTAAACTGAAAATGCGTTCTACTATCTTTAATTTAAGAAAATTATGCAAAAAACGGGTTTTAAAATTTATGATGGCTATTACGCCCCCAGCGGCCATTTTGGAATCTTAAAAATAATTTCCAACATTTTCCCTTGGCCACTTTAGTAATAATTTTATTTTACCGTAAGTCTTTACGACAATTACTTTTCGAGATATAGCCGAGCGCCATTCTTAGTTGGCCACCCGGTACTATTGGTGTCTGTGAGATCTTTAAGCAATGGTGGTCGCATGGAGCATCTCATAATTTCGTGCAAAAAATGAGGGTAAATTATGAGAAAACATTATGTTAGGAACTACCATAAAATGTCTGTTGAAGGCTTCGATTTCCATGTATACAAAAAAAAATCATCTTACTTGAGAACCAATTTCAGCACCAGAGATGTTATCTCTTACACTTAGATATAGTGTTACGTTTTTCCCGTGGGTTCTTAACAGAATTACAACTTTGCTATTTTCAACTAATACTCTCTTTATTCACTACCACTGTATACAATTTAACACTCTAAACTACTCTTATAACTTTACAACTAATATCTATTCAACACTCAATGATTAACTGAACTAACTCTCCGAC
>MU189646.1:24723-50160 GCA_016904865.1 Pissodes strobi | reverse complement strand
ATATGGACATGATGGTGCTTCCAGGATCAAAATATTCCGGAGGTAAATTCCCCGGCCATTCGGATCTCCGGGCGCTGGGTGGCCCTGGGAGCCCTTCATTCCGCATTTCACAGACAGCAAAGATACCGAACCAATTTAGAATTGATTTCTGCAACATAAGAGGCCTAAATACAAACATAAATTCGGTACACCAACATCTACAGGCAAATAGACCACACATACTAGCCCTTACAGAAACACAAGTATGTTCTACAACAACAACAGTGAACTACCCTTATCCTGGTTACGACTTACATACCCGATTTAGACATAAGTTCGGAATATGCCTTTTTGTCCGAAGCGACCTTTCATGCCACCGAGAGGAAACACTCGAACCGAACAACCTTGACGTCATGTGTCTCAAGTTCACCGCCAAGGGATCAACCAAGTTTATATGTTGTCTCTATCGCCCTCCGAGCGATAGTGCCTACCAAAGCTTTTTTTCAACACTAGCTACCACTTTTGACTCAATACAGGTTGATCACCCCAGTTCAGAAATAATCGTTCTGGGAGACTTCAATGCCCACAACACCAACTGGCTCAAACATCACAACAAGACCGACAACGAAGGTAGAGAGGCTGAAGCATTCGCCATCAGCTGCGGGCTTACTCAAATTGTAGACGAACCAACTCGAATCTCAGAGAGGGGCGAATTCACCGCCCTCCTGGATCTTTTTCTAACCACCAATCCTGACCAGTACACAGTTAAAGTTGGTCCGCCATTAGGTACTTCCGACCACAAACTTATTACAACGGTTTGTGAATTGCAACTCATACAGAAGGATCCACCATTGCCTCGCAAAATCTGGCATTACAATTCTGCAAACTGGGACGATATGAGGGAGTTCTATCTAGATTTTTCTTGGCTCGACGTCTGCTTTGGCGCTGACGACCCGTCAGTCTGCTGCGAAAAGATCACGCAAGTAATCTCCTCAGGAATGGAAGCATACATCCCAAATTCCATCAAGTTACCATCAAAAGGAAAGCCCTGGTTCGACAAAAGATGCGAAAGAGCTGTGAGTAGGAAACAGCAAGCCTACAAGTACTGGCAGCAAAATCAGACCGCTGAAAATCGCAATTATTTTGTCGAAGCGAGAAACGAATGCAAGCATGTTATCGACGAAACTAAGAACAAACACAATCAAAGGATCAGGAATAAACTTTTACAATGCCCCAGTGGCTCCAGGAATTTCTGGTCGGTAGCAAAGGCAGTAAGTAACAACTTTACAAAAACGTCTCTCCCACCTTTGACGGACGAACGTGGCATCACGGCGACTACAGCCAGGGAAAAAGCAAACATGCTCGCCAAAATGTTTTCTTCGCACTCTACCTTAGACGTCCCCCAAGGCAAGACTCTCCCCACCTTATCGAACATCAACACTACCATGGCAGAAGTCAAATTTCATCACCGTGATATTCGTAAAATCCTTAAAAATCTAGATACGCAAAAGGCATCAGGACCGGACGGAATACCTGCCATCGTGTTAAAGAACTGCGCCAACGAACTAATACCCGTTTTTTCCAGGCTTTTTTCTCTGTCTTACGGAAAAGGGATTTACCCATCTTCTTGGAAAGTCGCTCGAGTGCAACCTGTTCCAAAAAAGGGCAAGAAAACCACGCCCTTAAACTATCGTCCAATTGCCTTGCTTCCAATAATCTCCAAAGTCATGGAACGTGTAGTCAATCAGCAACTGCTCAAGTACCTTGAGAACAACAAAATAATCAGCGATAATCAATACGGCTTTCGCAAAGAGAGATCGACAGGAGATATATTGGCCTATGTCACTCATATATGGAGTAGAGCAATTGAGAACTACGGAGAGTCTCGAGCAATTGCGTTGGATATTTCAAAGGCATTCGACAGAGTTTGGTATGACGGACTGCTCAGCAAACTACCGTCATTCGGACTGCCAGCCTCTCTCTGCAGCTGGCTTGCCAGTTTCCTTAAGAGCCGATCTCTGCACGTTGCAGTCGATGGACACATCTCGGGCACATTCACCATCAACGCGGGCGTGCCTCAGGGCGCAATACTTTCACCAACTCTATTCCTCATCTATATTAATGACCTGCTGACCGAAACAAATAATCCTGTTTACAGTTTTGCAGATGACAGTACTCTTGTCTCCCACTTTAGATCAGAAAAACCCTTACCAGCGACTGAGACTCATCACTGCAGACAGGAGCAGATTACAGCAATTAATCAAGACCTGGAGAAAGTTCAAACTTGGGGCGACCGAAATTTGGTCCAGTTCAATGCAGCAAAGACCCAAGCAGCTACGATTACCAAGAGGGCCAATACAGCGGGCCCTGACATTATTATGACAGGGTCGACCATTCCTTCATCCTCGTCAATCGGACTGCTGGGTATCTCGGTCAACAGCAATATGTCCTGGCATGACCACGTTGCTAACATCGCAAAATCAGCCTCCCAGAAGCTTGGTGCACTATTTCGCAACAAAAAACTCTATACACCGCAGCAGTTGCTCTTGCTCTACAAAGCGCAAATAAGACCGTGCTTAGAATATTGCTCACATATCTGGGGTGCCGCACCAAATCACACCCTAAATCTGCTGGATTCCATACAGAAGAGAGCAGTGCGTCTCGTCGGCGACCCGGAGTTGACCCGGAATCCAGATAGTCTGGAACACCGCAGACATGTAGCCGAGATATCTCTGTTTTACAGACAGATACTTTCACGGCAGATGTTCCCAGGATTTGGCCCGCCTCATCCCGCCCCTGGCAGCTCCTGTCAGACAGTCACGACAGACGGCAAGAGCGCACCAGTTCGTCGTACAACTGGAAACTCCTAGAACATCGCTTTACAAGAACTCCTTTCTCTGGCGCACTGCATCACTGTGGAACTCACTCCCAGAACCTCTGTTTCCCACTAATTACAACTTACAAATATTCAAGAGCCGTGTCAATCAACATCTTCGCACACACACCGCTCGTCGAGCGCCATAGGGTCTCCCTTTAGTGTGTGTGCCACTGCCATAAAAAAAAAAATTACACAAAAATATGCAATAATTTAACAAAACATTCAAAATTATTAAAAAACCAAGTTGTTACATGCCTTGCTTTCTTGAAACACTATGTATTGAAGCAAAAGCTTATGTAACATTTTAATTGACTTAAGCGGATAGACATATTTTTGCCATTTTTATGGAAACAATATTTCTATTCCCGTAATTATTTTGGGAATTTTTCCTGTTAAAATGTTAAATTACTTGTGGTGGTTTCATTCAAGTGGCATTATGCAAATTGTATAGTTAGTAACTTATTACGGTTGGTTTAGAACGAAAGCACAGACTATTACTCCATAGTTAATTTAATACATATAAACAAACGCCTATCTGGCCAAAGATAATACCTATGTGGGAAAACCACCTTTTGCTTTTAATAATTTCCATAAGACTTTAGGTCTCAATCTATAAAGTTCTCGGACACATCTGGTTGCCATAAAGAGTAATAAATACTACTGTTGTTTCAGTCAATTTGCCATTTAATACGCACTTTAACAGGTTCGGAATGTATAAATATACATATATTTATCATTATTCTCAATAATAAGATTATAAAGCATTATCATCGTATAGGTTGTGGCCTCTTTATGATACAAGAAAGTTAGGAAAAATGTATTAAAATCTGTGATCATTGGTAACCCATATAATTAGGCAACTTAAAACTGTATATAAGTAATTTGGTTGAATCATTTTGGGATCCGTAATGAGTTGCAGGTTTGATACCGCTATCTTGAATAATAAGCTGCTGCCTTATAGGAAAGTTTCAAATTAGGTAATAACCATAAAATGAAATATTTGTCAATGATTATTCACTATAAATGACTTATACATTAAGTATGATTGGTGTCAACTAGCATTCCCAGAGAGAAAAAACCCTTCGTTGAAAATTGGGACCTATCTGTAAAATTAAATTATAAGAAGTTATGATAAACTTTGTCGATAAGTCAAACCAATACTCGCAAACTATTTAGTATAAAAAGCTGTCCAATAACCCACACCGGCCGATTTTGGTCTCCGGTGCAAGCTATACATTCCATAGGGAAACGCCCTTGGAAAATCAAAGCTCTCATTATAACCTAAACTCGGTATACAATCCTACGTCTATCGAGCGGTATATAGGAAACAACGAAGTGAGAAACGAATACAACGTGTGATTGACGAAACTAAGAACAAACACAATCAAAGGATCAGGAATAAACTTGTGCAACGCCCCAGGGGCTTCTGGTCGTAATACCTTTACAAAAAACCTCTCTCTCTCACCTCTAACAGACGACCACGGCGTGACGGCGACAGCTAAGAAATAAGCATCGCACTCTACCTTAAACATACCCCAAGAAAAGTATCTCCCCACCATATCCAACGTTAACACTACCATGGCAGTAGTTAAGTTTCACCACCGTTATATTCGTAAAATCGGCATCAGGACCGGAAGGAATACCAGCCATCGTGTTACAGAACTGCGCCAACGAACTAACATCCCCAGGATTTTCCCACAACGTTTCGGCACACCGGGAGGGCCTTCGTAGCCTTAGTTACAACTCCTTCAATGTGTTTATTCCATTTGAGTTTGCAGTCCAGCTTTATGTCAAGATATCTGACTTCCGAGTTCTCTCTTCAGAGAGAAGGATCCTATGATTATTTTCGATGGTTTTATTTCCAGCCCCACTATTTGGCACTATTTTTTCGTTACTTTGAATGCAGCTTAAGTGAGTTCACATAGTGTACCCGCATACTTTCGTCTTGCTGTAATGACAATATCATCGGCATACTTGGCACAATGTAAGTCAGTATTTCCAGTACTTCATCCACCACTACCTCGAGTGGTGCTCACTTCAGTAGTCTGATTGCCTGCTGAAGTTTCTGCTGTCCTCGTGGCAAGCATCTCACACATCCATCGGGATATTGTGTCATTCACTCCCCTTCTCCCTAGTGCCCTCTCTATAGCCACGTGGGATGTATTATCGGAGGCTCCCGGAATGTCTATGAAGGCGCAGAGCACGATTTCTTTCCCATTTAGAGTTTCCTGTATCATGCTGGTCAGTTGGGGCAGTGCGGTCTCAGTGGATATGCCCATTCTGTATTCATGCTGGCTTGCATTCAACTGCCGAAGGTAGTGGATCTGATGTGATTGTTTACTTCTTTTCTATCGTTTTGAGTAAGAATGACGTGAGGCTGATTGGTCTGAAGGATTTGGGGTCTGACCCATCCTTTTTTCCTATCTTCAAGATGAAGGTGACTTTTGCCCTTCTTCATGCTTTCGATATGCAGCTTCTAGTGATATCTACAAGGTGTGGCATGCTTTCTCTTTTTTCCCTTTGTAAGAGGTCTGGGAAGATTTAATCCACTCCTGGCGATTTGAGTGGTTCAAATATGTTCAATGCCTATTCGAGTCGTCCAGCAGTGAGTACCGTTTTTGCAATTGCCCAGTCATTCCTAGTTGGTCGTCTTGGGATACCTTTTCCCCACATAGGTTTCTTGGTTGATGACCTAGGAAGTGTTGACTCAGGAGGAGGAACCCTCTTTTCTCCTATCCTTCCGTGTAGGTGCCATCCAGCTTTTTCAGGGCCATTCTCGAGCTTGTTCCCTCTTTTGCCAGTGCCTTATGTAATCTGGCCGCAACTGGTTTAGAGACGATGGCTTCGCAGAAGGCTTTAAAGTTGTTCCTTTTGACCTTTCCGATTTCTCTGTTGTAGTTGGTGAGAGCCTCTGTGTAGCCCTGCCACTCTCCGAACCATTTTGCTCTGTTGAATAGGCAACGAGCCCGGGTTCGGAGGCATGTTAGGTTATCATCAGATATAGGCAGAATAATTCATAAAAATGTTTAGTGAAGGATTCACGAAGGGAAACTAGTTTAATTTCTGCAGGATATTTGGAATCATTGAAAGCATTAGCGACAACCCGATGGTTGTCATATAAGATACCACGACGACAAGCGACTCGAAGCCTGTCTAGGTTTCAAAGCAACTTTCGCTGCATAATAGTTACCAGTTTTATAGAAACTATCAGTTGCACGACAATAACCAGTCTCACCACCATAAAGATTTCCACAACAATTCAAACATCAGGAGGCAGGCAGAACTGTTTACTTTCTTTGCCAATTCTTCAACTACCTTGTACTGGTTTGTTTTTCATGTTTTGATGCCTCTGGCACCATACTCTACCATCTGACTAGAATATCTTCTAGTAAGGTCAGGCACTGGGACATCTCCAGCATCACTCTTCAGGAAGAGGGAAAATAAAATATACGCATTGTTTGTTGAAGTTTCTAATCTTTCTCCATTACTTGGGAATAAACATTAATTAGCATGCCTCGAACCTATACGCCATAAGCATCTCTAGAGTGTGTGGGTTTTATTAAATTACAGTTAACTTGCAAATAATGGCCCTGAAATAAATAATTAAAATATTTACAAAATGCATTTAATTAGTATCAAAACATTACAACGAGACATGGATACAAACCACTACATTTTACCCGGAACTAAACAAATCTCACGACTCTAATCTCGCTATTCTTGCCAGAATAGTAAATAATAAAAAAAAGTAGCATGTTAGCTGAAATTTTGCTAAATAAGGTGCAGTCATATTCTGACCATTACAAATATATCAAACAGGTACTGAATATATGAACAAGCAAGTGCCGACTAAACAAGACCCTATATACTAAATGTTTTGTAGATGATCAGGGCGTATTGTCACACGATAACTAGGACATTTATAACATATGACAGGAAAATAAATAGAAGATTACAAAAAGTATTTAAATCGAAAAGAGGAATAAGAAGTAATGAAAGAATGTGGGAAATATTGTCGCTAAATTATATGAACCAAGCTATTAATATGGTCTGAAAAATCACTGTGAAGATCATTGGATGCAGACATCCTCATGGTTCACCCGAGTAAATTATCTCTGATATTTGTTTACACATTATTCAGAAATATTAAAATTTGACTCATGTATTTGACTTTGGACTAATAATTCCGGATTACCTATACATTTTCAAGCTTTCCATAAAATGTAATAAGCCCAGATTAAAAATAAGGAAAAACGCAGATACGACATTCAACGTATCAACTCTCATAGTCCGTGAAAATTTCATGTTATTCTTTGACGATTAAGAATAATTAATTACATATTATATTCAGTAAACAACAAACGTCCGCAAGAAAGTTATAACAGAAATGTTGATAACAGACCATATGACATGTATTTTACTAAAAATGGTTTATATGTTATGGTTTGCATGACATAAATATTGCCATGCAAATATCTCTATTTTATTTAACAATCTGGGCAGTGACCTCCTCTTAAAACGATATCACACCGCGATGTGCCCAACCGGCTGGTCATGTTCAATGACCAGTGACATCCTATTGACCTAGAAAAGCAAAACCACAAAACGATGTTTATGTTTTAAGAATCTTTATTGCTTCAATTGAAGAATGGAAATACGCGTTTTTGGGTTAGGGCTTGGCAGATAGATAACGACTGAGCAAAGAAGAATATTAGGAGAAATTGTTTAAAATTTGATCTTGGCTTCGAATGTATGATTAAACTTTATGATGTTATTGTTAATTAATAGTTCATAAATGCATAGTAAAATAATAATAATAATAATAATAATAATAATAATAATAATTGATAATAATAATAATAAAAACTGGAATGAGGTGAAAACATATCTAGTGGCAACTGACCCATGGATGCAGAATGATAGAAACTACTGCTATACCATGAGACAGGGCGGTACATATGGTACCAGCAGCGTGAAGATATTGGCACAATCGGAAATTCACAAGTTAAACATCAACGTCTACACATCAACACAACGAACAACTGCCAACAAGTTCACGCCAGACCAATCACCAACAGTCATAAGCAAAATAGCAAGACCAAAGGAGCTCAACCTCCTTCTGACAGGAAACCTGGAGAACGGACACTTTGAACTCCTACAACTAGCCGATACGCCCAAGGAAACAGAAAGAAAGAAACCAATACCAGATGACCCCAAACATCGAGAAGCGAACAACCAAATAAGGGACAAGAGAAAAAAACACCGATCAAAGCACCCAGAAGCCAACCAAAGAACAAAGTCAACAATCAAGCAAAACTAGGAAGCCAGAAAGGACCAAATGGACAGTTGAGGAGTACAAAGAAATAATGTGGAGCCATCTCCTCACAGTAGAAAAAACTGGAACAGCCAACATCAACGAAGCATCCAGACTCTGGAAAACCCGGAACCCACACTCAAAACATAACCTCACTGCAAACACCATGGCCACACAGAGAAGATACATCAAGCAACAGAACAAAATCAACGCGCCAGACTTAGAAAACATCTTGAAAGAAGTGAAAGCCGAGATTCAGACCCAAACAATAGCAGCGAACATTGAAGAAACAGAACAGAAAGAAACAGAGGATAATGAGGATACAGATGAAGAACAGAGGGAAACACGAGTCCTAGAGATACAGAGCCAAGAAATAGAAAGCAAAAACAGACCCAAAAGCAGAGAACAAGGCAACCAGTATCACTGAGCAGTAACAGAAGATCATAACGAAACATGCAGTGAGCTTAGGGGGAAAATACTGACCACCCTAAAAGAAGTAAGGATAGACGAAACCACACAAAGAATATCCCTAAAGAGAATAAACAACAACGGAAAAGCCAAAAAACTAATCAAAGGCGGCAATGAGGCAATTAAAGAAATAATAGAACAACAACCAGATGAATACAGAAACCTGACAGCAATCAACAACCTCGCGTACGCAACAGCAGCAACAATACAGAACATCCTGATATCAGAAAAAAAAGGGAAACGACCTAAAGCGAGAGAGGGAGGACCACCATGGAAGCGAAGAATCCAGTGCCGAATAGCAACGTTGAGAAAAGATCTATGACAATTGAAAGAGACACAAAGCCCTACGCTCAGTAAGACAATGAAAGATAAGAAAAGAGAACTATATGCGAAGTACCACATCACCAAGTAGACTCAACTCACGGCAACGCAAGAAAAACTAAAACAACAAATAGCAGCGAAAGCCTACAGAATAAAACGATACACCGAGAGAAGCAACCAGTACTACCAGAATAAACAGTACACGGAAATCCCACACAGACTCTACAACGAGATATTGGAGAAGGAAACGTAATCAGAGGGATGCCCAATGAGACAGAGATACAACAGTACTGGAGAAGTATATGGGAAAGAGACATCAGACACAACAGTACTGCGACCTGGATTCAGAGAGAATACGAAAAAACCTCCAAAATAAAACGCATGGAATGGCCAGACATCAGACTAGCCGAAATCAAGCTAGCAATTGATGGAACAGCAAACTGGAAAGCAGCGGGGATAGACGGAATACCAAACTTCTGGTGGAAGAAACTAGAAGCAATACATGAAACCCTAGCAGATTCTTACAATGGCATGATAAAGGAAAAAACAGGAGACGCCTGTTTGGCTTACAAAAGGCAAGACCCACCTGATTCCCAAATCCGAGGACACTGAAAAAGCCAAATCATATCGCCCCATAACCGGCTTGAACAATGTGTACAAAATCCTAACAAAGATAATATCAGAAAGACTCTATTCACATCTAGTAGAAAATAACCTCTTCCCTGACGAACAAAAAGGCTGCGTCAAGAACTCTTACGGGTGCAAAGACCACCTCATAACCAGCAACATGATCCAAAAAGACTGCAAGAACAACCGCAAAAACCTATCAATAGCCTGGATTGACTATAAAAAAGCTTTTGACAGTGTATCTCACAGCTGGCTAATGGAAACCATGAACACATACCGAACATTCCCAACACTACTGGCCTTCATAACGAAAACCATGACGACTTGGAAAACTGACCTACAACTGTCAAATGGATCATCAACCCTCATAATCAAAGAAATTAACATCAAAAACGGTATTTACCAAGGAGATTCGCTATCACCCCTGCTGTTTTGTATGTCCCTGTTCCCCCTGAGTACCATCCTTAAGACAACAGGCACAGGATACACTTGCAGAAATGAGAAGCAAAAGATAAACCATCTCCTGTACGTTGATGATCTGAAGCTGATAGCTAAAAGTGAAGACGAACTAACGCAACAACTAGAAAAAGTACATGAATTTAGCAGAGACATACAGATGCAATTTGGACTAGATAAATGCGTAAAGGCTACATTCATCAAAGGAGAGCTACAAATGAAGGAAAACATAGTACTAAACAAGAACACCGATATCAAGGCATTAGAACAACACGAAGTGTACAAGTAATAAAATTGACGAGAACGACGGAATTCAGCACAAGAAGATGAAAGTGAGACTGGAAAGGTAATACTACAGGAGAACCAGAGGAATATTCAAGACTGAACATGCCAAAAACAAGATCTCTGCAATTACAACCCTAGCAGTCCCTGTAATACAATACAGTTTCGGCATCATCAAGAGGACGCTAGCAGAAATCAGAAAAATGGACACACAAACCCGGAAGCTACTCAACATCCACGGCGGACTCCACCCAAAAGCCGACGTAGACCGATTATACTTGCCACGAAAACAATGAGGGAGAGGCATGCAAAACCTGGAAAACTGTCACACCATCACGGTAAGAGAACTGAAAGCTTACCTCAAGCTGAAAAGAAAAGATAAATACATCGGCATGGTGAACCGACAAAGAGACCGAAGCAGAAAGGAAGACAACAGCGAAGACAACGAAATGGAAAACGTGAACCCGAATCAACCTGAAACAAAAACAGTGAAACAGATTAAAGAAGGATTGAAACAACAGAAGAGAAGAGAACAGACAACAAGGTGGAAGGAAAAGGCCCTACATGGACAAATCGCGAAGGAGTAGAAAAGGAAACCATCAACACAATTGCATCATGGAAGTGGCTCACCCATGCAAACCTAAAAATAGAAACCGAAGCACTGGTAACTACATGTCAGGAACAAGCTATAGCCACCAACTATATGAAGGCAAGGATAATGAAGGCAGACATATACCCAAAATGTAGACTGTGCCACGCCCATTCTGAAACCATCCACAATATAGTGTCAGGGTGCCCCGTCCTAGCGACGAAAGCTTACCTGAACCGCCACAATACAGTCGCCGCCCACCTACACTGGAACATCTGCAAGGAGTATGGAGTAAAATTACATGGAAAATGGTACAAACACAGCCCAGACCCCGTCATCGACACTCCCGAAATCACCATAATATGGGACACACAAGTGGAAACTGACAGAACCATACTAGCAAACAAGCATGACATCATAGTGAAAGACAAGAAACAGAACACATGCATGCTAATAGACGTAGCAATTTCTTCGGACTACAATATTACTCAGAAGGAAGCAGAGAAACGCCTGAAATACAAAGATCTACAAATTGAAATACAACGCCCATGGGACATGAAAACAATAGTAGTCCCTGTAGTAATCGGTGCGACAGGATTGATATCGCACAACACCTGTGAAACGATAAAGCAACTCCCCGGAACCCATAATCTGTTGTCACTTCAAAAAGCGGTTGTACTGAGTACCGCTCATATAGTACGGAAAGTACTATAGGAAACCAGCAGCAAGCACAAGACCAACATTGAAGAAAGAGTAACCCTAGGCACACGGTGTTATACCCGGTTACATCGCCAGAAAGCCAGACCATAGCCCCATAGAAAAAGCTATGTAATACCGAAGAAATAATAATAATATTAATAATAATAATAATAATAATAATAATAATAATAATAATAATAATAAAAATAATAATAATAATAATAATAATAATAATAATAATAATCATAGTACCTCCCATACCTTCTATCAAAGGACCCGGAAAACACGAAGGATCCAATCACGTGTCTCCCAACGAAGTGATAACAACCTGCTTACAGCACCGGCTATGTGCCCACTGTGAGCGAAACAAGATTATCGCTGACCAACAGAAAGCATGCGGTAAGGATTCAATGGGGTGCAAAGAGCAACTCATAAGAGATCGGTCATCTGTAACCAGGCATTTTCCAAGCGTAGGAATCTGTACATGGCTTACATCGATTATAAAAAGGCTTACGACTCTGTGCCTCATGAGTGGCTACTAAAGATTCTTCAAATATATAAGACTGACGCTAACATTGTTAACTTTCTAAGGCATGCCATGACATCTTGGCAAACGAAAATATATCTTAATGAAGCCGGGATTACCACCGAAAACATACCAATAAAAAGAGGTATATTTCAAGGAGACGCCCTCAGCTCGCTATGGTTCTGTATTGCGATGAACCCCCTATCCCACCAGCTGAATTCTACTTCCTATTGATACAATATCAAAAACAACGAGGCAGGAGAGAAAGTCAGTCATTTGCTCTTATGGTTGACCTAAAACTTATGGGAGCTACCAAAAATCAGCTAGAACAAATGTTGAAGATTGTAGAACAATTCTCCATGGATATTGGAATGCGGTTTGGACTGGAAAAGTGCCGTACAGTGAACATCGTACGAGGTAAAGTAGGTCCAGGTAACTTTGAACTTGAAGGGACGGCCAGAACATCAAGGCAATGAAGGGAGATAAATTTTACAAGTACCTCTCAATGAAACAAACAATGCGTATATCACATGGCGCAATGAAGGCTGAATTAACAGAAGAATTTAGTAGAAGGAAAAAAACGTTTGGCAAAAACTCAACTTAACAGCCAGAACCTCTGCAAGGCTATCAATACTTATGCCGTCTCAGTTCTTGGATACTCGTTTGGATTGGTAGCATGGACCGGCACTGACATTGAAAATCTCCAGCGGACAAGAACCTTATTACTTTCAAGAGCACACAAATACCATCTGAGGAGCGCAGTGGAGCGAACAACTTTGCCAAGACATCTAGGTGGAAGAGGTCTAGTGGATCTACGTAAACAACTGGATCGGCAAATAAATAATTTGCGCAATTATTTTCACAGGAAAACGAATTCCTCAAAATTTCATAGGGCAGTTTGTAATGCAGATGACTCTACACCACTGCTTTCAAAAGAACACCAGGCTCAAGACCGCCATCATACCGACCTTGAGAAAATACGTGTGAAAGTGAAGTCCTTACATGGGAGGCATGCGAATGAGGCTACCCAGGATTACGTCGACAATACAGCGTCGAACTATTGGTTAGTTTCAGGACAAATGTTCCCCGAAACCGAGGGCTTTCTGCTGGCTATTCAAGATCAAGTGATTCCCACCAGAAACTATCTCAAGTACATAATTGGAGATTCTTCGGTGGCGTATGATCGATGTCGATACGGCTGCCAAACCACTGCGAGCATCCAGTATATTACAGGAGGATGCCAAACGTTTGCAGCAACAGAATATAGTCAGACACGATGCAGTTGCAGTTGTTCCACCAGGAACTAGCAGACAAGCTGTTGCTGCTGCAGACGGAAAAGGTAAGTTACTATATTCTGTTTTAGAAAGTAACAATAATCAGATCTACTGGGACCGCACTGTGGTTACTGACCAGACGGCAGCCAACAATAGACCGGACATCATTCTCGTAGATAAGCGAGCCAAGGAAGCCACGCTGCTCGACACCGCCATACCCAACAACAACAATTTGCAGGTCAAGCACGCCGGAAAGATCGCGAAATATCTAGATTTACAAGAGAAAATCCGGCAACACGGGTGAATGGAGAGAGTAAGAACGGTGCCTATCATTGTGTCATCAACAAGACTCATTCCAAAGAACCTGTTAATAAACATCAAGGAGCTCGGATTGAGCGAACAACTCTTCAAATTGATGCAGAAAGCAGTACTTCTCGCAACAGCCGAAAATTTGTAGGAAATCCGTAGATGCCACCAAGGACCCGATAACATGGAAAGGGTACCCTCAGAGCTTATTCCTTTTGATATACGGGATATCTAGGATAAGTGAATGTTTCCGTCAGAGGGAGTCCGAATGCCGTAAGGGCAAATCATAATAATAATAATAATGATAGATAGATAGATAGATAGATAGATAGATAGGATATATTACCACAAAATACTTTCGTACATAGGGTCGTCAATACAGGTATTATAAAAATAAATCTATATACTAAATATTAATACATTTAGAAATATGTATAAGTCTAATTAAAACTAATATACCCAATATAAATTAAGTGGTATAAAATAAGACAAAATAAAAAATGATAAGCTATATCCACAACAAACCACCGCGATAGACCAAAACATTTATCAAAAAAATATTCCTATATGCACTTCGTTTACCTTACAATGAGCAATAACGAATAAATAGAAAATGCAATTAGTTACAAAAAAAACAATCAAATAAACAGCAGTTGCCAAGAGGAGAAAACCAGCAATGAATAAAAAGTCTTAGACCGGACGAGGCAATAAAAGATACAGTGTTAAACGAGTTAAAATGAATTAAATCTTGAACAATAAATTGTTCATATATACACACACATACACATATATATGTATATACACCTATACATACGTAAATACATATACACATAACATACACACCCAGAACCTACAAGATAGATACAGCATAAAAAATGGCTATCATCCCTCACTGGTGAATTCCACTATAGAGTAAAACCCTTTGCTTACCAGGTACGCTTTAGTTTTCTTAAAAAACAAATTATCATCCAGTGACCTGAGTTCATTCGGTAATCTATTATAGAGACTAGCACAAGCATAAGCAGCGGAACCTCTATACATAGATGTTCTGTGTTTTGGTATTAGTAATAAATTATTTTTTCTAGTATTATATTTACTTTTACTTCCCAGGCCTGGAAATAAATATTTGTTTCTGCGGACATAAACAACACATTTGTAGATATAAAGACAGGGGAATGTCAACAATCTTTCAGCTATAAATAGATCCCTGCAACTCTCCAGTGGTTTCAGGTCAAATATGAGTCTCAACAATCGTTTCTGGCACACAAATACACGATCGCATGCACTACTGCAGCCCCACAACATTATATTATAAGACATATGACTGTACGCTAGCGAGTAATAATCACTATTAATAAACCATATTTTATTGGCCAGAATACAGTGTATTTGTCGATAAAGCGTCAACTAATACTACTACTATATAACGTAGATCAATAAAATAATTAATAAATTGATGCCAAACGTACAAGAAGAATAGAAACTAATTTGTGATCTATATCGATTACAAAAAGGACTTTGAGTACACCATGACTGACTCATATAAGTTCTGAGCATATAGAAAATAAGCCCAACCATAGTTTTTTCTCAGACACGCCATGGAAACCTGGCGTACAGAATTGCAAATTAACCATCCAGAACAACATTATAAGCATCAAAAGACCAATCGTTCAGTGAGATTCCTTGAGTTCGCTGTAGTTTTATCTTGCTCTGAGCTCTATCTCTAACATGCTGAACTCTACCAAATATGAATTTAATATCAAAGGAAATGATAAGATAACGGCGACGGATAAACTGGATAACTTTTTCTATAAGGATGATCTAAAGCACAAATAAATAGCATGATGAAACGTTACAGATTTTTGAAGATTTCTCACAGGGATGCAGATGAAGTTTGGAATTGGTGTGTCGCAGCATTAACATAATGCGTGAAAATCTGCAAGCGGCCGGATTCAGTACCGGCAAGTCGAAAGCCAATCCAAGAAGATCAATCATCAGGTGATTAAAAGGGTAATAACATCTGAATTAGAGAGGAGGGTTAAACAACTGGTAAAAATGCAACAGAACATCAAACATGCTTGGTGCTTGGATACTCCTGGAGTAAAGCCTGCATCCAAGAGTTATAGCTCAAATTAAGAACTTTTCTAACAAAGGCGCAATACCACCACCCAAAAGCATCGAAGAAAGAACAACCATTCTTCGATAGAATGGAGGATGGTTGGCTTACAGACATTGTGAGACTGTTGGATCATCAGGTCACTAATTTGCGAAAATACTTTTTAACGAAAGCTCAAGGGTCGGAATTCCATAGAAATATATGTGCCGCTGATGAGTTGACTCCCATGCTTCTATATCAGTGCGTATGTTCTAAGCCCCAGAACTCGACGATGGACGAAAGGTTGCAGAGATTGCCAGAAAAGCAGTTTCATGGGAGATGTCCGAATGGGGTTATGAAGAGACGTCGACAGATATGCATTTTACTATTGGTTATATAAGGTATTTCCGACAATAAACTACCGGAAATATATCGGCAATGATCCCCAAATAGAAAGAGATTAGTGCAGATGTGGATGCGAAACAACGGAGCCTATACTATACAACCCGCTGTTGCAGTACGTCAGCTTTTCTCTGCAACGGAATATAAGGATAGGCATGATAATGTCGCCAGCATTCTGTGACTTCTCGCTCTACTGGGATTGAACAATCTTAACTGGTTAGATGGTGATTTTAAAGTTCAGCACATACACAAAAGGGAAATCCTATACCACTCAACGAGCAGTTCGTGTGCGGAGAAGATGGTTGACGTTGGACTTGAGGCCCTGTAAGTTGTAATTTTCGGGAAAGACGCTACTCGGAGCTCCATTCCAGAGCAAGACAGTCCTCCAGACAAAGGAGTCTCGCAACAGCTTCTAGGTATGTTGATGAGCAGCTTGTGTTTGACGGGTGTTTCTGTGTGGCACAACTCTGGGCTGATTCATAGGTGCCAGCTCATTCGAACACATTCCGTAGTAGTATCGATAATAAAGAGAGACGTCCGCCACATTTGTTCGATGTTCAAGGCTATCAAGTTTTGTAGTCAACACTGGGTCATCCACAAGACGGACTGTTCTCCTTTGTATGGAGTCTAATACCTTGAGCAAGTGTTTGGGTGCCAAGCAAGCAAGCTTATGGATGAGGCCAGAGTCAGTGTTTGTCCTGTCATTGATAAGTCAGGTCTTGCGGTGTTTGCTTTTCTGAGAAGACAGCTGCTTAAGTCTTTCCTGCGATAAACTGGACATTGTTTTCTCGACCCATTCCACGATGGCATTCATATCTTCATTTATGGCAGGAATATGATTTTCTCGTTCGCATTGAGAACAGCAGCGGTCATTGCAGTTCATGACATGAAGTATATAAGAGTACCGCAAAGCTGTATATAGAATTGTTTGTCCCCTCTAAGAGATCGTTGATATAGAGCAGGAGCATTGTGTGAGATAGTGTATACCCTTGAGGAACTCTGGCATTGATTTTAAATTCCTCCGAGAGATGTGCATCAATACCAACTCGGATCCCTTAAAAAATTTAAATATAGAAGCAGTGTTGATAATAGTCCGCATGCTGTAAATTTGCTTAACAATCCGTCATGCCACATCCTATCAAATGCTGTGGATATGTCGAGAGCCACTGCACGTAGCTCTTGATGGCTTTGGTCCACAGGTAGGTCACGTAAGTCAGGAGATCTCTCGTTGACCTGTGTTTGCGGAAGCCATACTGGCGATCGCTTATGATGCCAGATGATTCGAGATGCATAATAGAGCAGATATCGACCTCGCAAAGAAAACCTTCCAGGTTCCAAGTTTTTGTGACAGTGTCAGTACACAATACCCAAATTCTTCTCGTAAAGAACGATGAGAAGATATCCAATTACACTGCCTCATTTTTTATTTAAGAGTCCGACATTATCTTCATTGTTACAATATGTTGCAATCCCTTTTTGATTTATAATTTATTTCTTATTTTATTTTTTTTCCTTTGAATAATTAAAAAAAAAACTTGGACCCTTATTCTGTTTAATTTCAATGCAACTTATATCAGATATTATTTATCAAAAGAACTTTTAAAGTAATGTCATATAACATCTACCTATGTGTACCCTAAAATGTGTGATTTTAATTATATTTCTTTCATGAGAATTTACACCCGATTGGCACACCACTGCTACCATATCCCTGCGAAAAGTGATGCCGGAGCGTTCGAAATGAGTGGTCCTATTTCTTGTTTCGATGGGCGCGCGAGAGACGAAAGGTTAAAGTTAAATTAGTTAAGCTTAACGCTATTAGTCCTGGATAAAGACTATGACCAAGGGTCACTGTGGCGACCGATTCCTCTGGGCTACTTTGACGATATCCGCGCGCGCTAATAAAACAACCATTTTTCAGCGAAGAGGGTAACGTCATTTTCATTTAATTTTTTTCGAATCGCCCACATCTACTCTTGAAAGTTGAACCTGGTTATTGTGGGTTCTCCTTCAATTAAAAATAATAATGTGTCCTCAGTGAAGAGGCCTATTTTTCTAGAAGTGGGCATGTCAGATGTTTGTAGCTTTAGAATACTTTTTGGGAAGAATCTTTCATACTTTGTCTTCTAGTATATACGACATATTTTTTCTATAGCCCGGCTTATCCAGGATGGCTATTGAGCTGTACTGATTCATGAACCGTGTGCATTCATCTATAAAATATACTAAACGTGGACTTCATACCCAAACTATTTGTGACATTGGCTGTCCTACCAAAGCGCATTAAACCCTTTTCTTTATCCTGCATCTTAAAAACCAGGCCTGTTAGGACATATGCTCACAGCAACCTTCTGACCTAAAGTTAACCAAGCAAGCACTGCACAATCGCGGAAATAATGTTGTCGCGCTGAATAGGTACTTCTTTTGGCTGTGACCTCCAATTAAATTTGTTCCAGTACCGATGTGCGTAAAAGCTATTCATAATATATAAATATATTAATCATATGTAGAATATCCGGCTATTATGACACAACATAAATAAATCATGTTGAATATAGATATTTAAATTTGATTGCCTGTGCGGTTAGCGCCCACCTGCAATGAAAACCTCCTGTATTTAAAATTGAACTGGCACCGCCATCGGAAAAAAAGTACCACGCGTTCTTATAATACAAATTGAAACGTGTAGTTTTGCATATTTTTTGCTTATATACAATTAAGTTCAATTGCGGAAGTAATGTGATGGGTCTTAATTAATTGATCATTAGCATTTTAAACGTAGCAATGAAACTGAATCCACACTATACTATCATCATTATGGTGGCAGAATAATTACATACAAATCACTCATGGATGCATCAATTTAATCAAGCTGTAAATAATAGCTTAAAAGCAAATTTGTTTTAAACCTTGGGTATCACCGTAAGTTATAGTGAATAAGTAATTACCGAATACGATAGGTAGAGGAGAAATTACAAATTGTTTCTTTATTATTGTTTAGGTATATACGGGTCGTTCGCAATCTTTAGAGGAAAATGACATGAAAGCAATTATAAATTTTTGAGCCTGCAAAATTAGGATAGCAATTATTTGTCTGCCTCAAGATCATTTCCGCCAAAAATAAATAACATTGACAATGACAACGCTGTTTACGTCTTACCAAACGAAGGCTAAATATGGACATGGAAGCAATGAGTATGGATTAGTTTTAGTATTTTATGATTTTCATATTTAACTTCAGTCAGTTTCTAAATATGAATGTTCTATTTTGTTGCAGGAAGCTAGCGAAGCTTTGCAGGCTAGCGCAAACGGCTTGCGTCAGTGGATTTTCAGCAACTCAAAAAATATCTTCGCCCCAAACACGGAATCAGATACCATCCTTGTCAAGCCTAGATTATGGAGAGAAACCCTACCATTTTTTAACATTATACACTGAAAAAAAATGAGCAACTGTTATAATTAGGAATAATCTGTTTTATTACTATTTTTGAACTAGTTTTCTTGGTGTAATTCAGATTAAAAAGAGTATGGACCAAATGGCTGGATTCCAATAGTGACACATTTCATACATTAGAAATGCAGTTGCTCAATTATTCTTTATGCAGTGGCACACACACTAGAGGGAGATCCTATGGCGCTCGACTAGCGGTGTGTGTGCGAAGATGTTTATTGATATCCAGCAGCTTTAGGGTGTGCTTTGGTGCGGCACCTCAGATGTGTGAGCAATATCCTAAGCACGGTATTATTTGTGCATTGTAGCGCAAGAGCAAATGCTGCGGTGTATACAGTTTTTTGTTGCGAAATAGCGCACCAAGCTTCTGGGAGGCTGATTTTGCGATCTTAGCAACGTGGTCATACCATGACATATTGCTGTTGACCGAGACACCCATTAGTCCGATTGACGAGGATGAAGGAATGGTCGATCCTGCCGTAATGATTTCAGGGCCTGCCGCCGTATTGACCCTCTTGGTAAACGTGGCTGCTTGGGTCTTTGCTGCATTAAACTGGACCAAATTTCTGTCCCCCAAAGTTTGAACCCCCGTATTGATTACAGCTGAGTATTCTGCTGTTCTCGAGGTACTTGAGTAGTTGCTGATTGACTACACGTTCCATGACTATGGAGATTATGGGAAGCAAGGCACTTGGGCGCTTGTTTGAGGACGTGGTTTTGTTGCCTTTTTTTGGAACAGGTTGCACTCTAGCGACTTTTAAAGAAGATGGGTATATCCCTTTTCGGTAAGGCAGATAAAAAAGTCTGCAAGAAAACGGGTGTTAGTTCGTTGGCGCAGTTCTTTAACACGATGGCAGGTATTCCGTCCGGTCCTGATGCCTTTTGCGTATCTAGTTCTTTAAGGGTTTTACAAATATCACGGTAATGAAACTTGACTTCTGCCATGGTAGTATTGATGTTCGATATGGTAGGGAGAGCCTTGCCTTGGGATACGTCTAAGGTAAAGTGCGATGCAAACATTTTGGCGAGCATGTTTGCTTTTTTCCTTGGCTGTAGTCGCCGTGATGCCACGTTCGTCTGTCAAAGGTGAGAAAGACGTTTTTGTAAAAGTTATTACTTACTGCCTTTGCTACCGACCAGAAATTCCTGGAGCCACTGGGGCATTGCAAAAATAATATAGTTTCTTTTGGTACAATATTCCCACTTTATCATAATCAACGCCCGCCACTGGCTTTGTAATCATAAACAAAAAAACGTTAAAAAATGTCGTTGGGACTTAGAAACTTTATAAGACTTATTTATTTTGTATTTTTTTGGTTTTTATTTGGGCCGTTTTAAAATATTTTTTCGTATTTATTTTAAGTATTTCTGACGACTCAAATTAACAAAATCGTATTTACTGTATATACTATATCAAAAATTAAAGTTTATCATCACTAATGATGATAGTTGGTTTGGAAGAATACCGTCACAACTCGAAAACTGTCGTATTTTAGTTTATTTGGCCAACAAACTGCAAATTTTCTATATTTTTATTAAGAAAAGCGTCACTTCTTAAAGTCGTTTGGTAACCGCTAGATGGCGCGATGTGACGGTTTGATTTTATAAGCTTACTAGTATATTTTATGTGGTAGACCGGCACACTCGCGGATGCTGTGACAGTATCGCTACATTCCATGCGTGCGCGCGCACCTGCGCGTCATGTCTTCGTGATGCAACCAATCGTTTGTATGTGCCCTGGTGGTCTAGGGGTTTGCACGACTAGCCTTCACTTCGGCGACTCGAGTTCAAACCCCGTCGCTGTTTTAATTTTTTTTTAAGGTTATATTTCTAAACTGTTTTTTTCTTGTTTTTGGGTATGCACGGAAAAAAAATCTGTTCTATATTTAAAAATAACGTAATACTTGAATTTTTAGACTGACATGAAATATATTATTCTTATGAGAGAGTAATCCACAATTAATTCAAAAATACACTTCGTGTTGACTTTAAATAATAGCTGTATTTATTTTAAGAAATATTGTTTTTAATTGATAATAAAGTGTTCTTATATTCAAGAAAAAGAATAAACTTAAGAGAAGATGAAACAATACTTATGCCAAATGGGACTATTCTTGGTTTAAATGTGTGCAAAATCTCATTCGAATACTTGTAAGTAGTTTTCAACAGAATTATACTCTCCTTAAATCCAATACACTTATAATAAAAGTAAATCTTTTATATTCATTCCAGGAATATTAAAAAAAGAAGTATAACTATTCTTCATAAGAAGCTTAGCGAGTGGCTGTTGCTTCAGATTGTTATAGCATGAAGCATAGCATTAGATGTTTGGCTATAGTTGTGACCAGTTCGTTTCCTGATTTCGTTTTGAGTTCATTTTAAAATGGAAGCTTTGTTAAGCGAATGGGGATTGGAAGATTTACAAATCAGTTAAACGTAAATACGATAATTGTATTCATTTATTTGCTTTTCTATGTACAAGTAGGTATAAAATATTGCTTGCTTTATTTAAATTAATA
Source organism: Pissodes strobi (assembly GCA_016904865.1). Lineage (NCBI taxonomy): Eukaryota > Metazoa > Arthropoda > Insecta > Coleoptera > Curculionidae > Pissodes > Pissodes strobi. The sequence continues at coordinate 27,974 of MU189646.1, read as the reverse complement.
TGTAGAGAACTTTGTTAGGTATTTGGCGCCAATCGTGGCGTCCTATTTTTCGTTTGTCAAATAAGTCAGCTACATATTTAAATATTTCTTTGAGTAGCAGCATACATAATTATAGTAAAATATATAGTATTTCTAGGGATTATTTAAAGTATCGGCTAATGTGTCGACATTATACATGTTGGGCGTTTTTCAATATTCACAAGTGTTGACGTCGATGCTATCCCTTGTTTTCTGTTCTAATCGACACTTGTGGACTCTTCTTCACCGATGAATATTCAAAGAGACCCAACATGTATAGCTTATTGTATAAATCAATCCTAAAAGCGACATACTTGCCTATGCATATATATCCAAAAAAATAGTTTAAATTTAGAACTCTCAGCTTTTATATTAACCGAGTTATTATACTTGAAAGCACTGTTAAGTTTACGCATTATGTATAAGGTTAAGTTTTGTTCGTTTTGCAGTTCAGATGTATTAGTATATGTATGTACATCCATTTCTAGCTTCATTGTGTGAAATTATTGTAATAAATATTTAAATGCCGAATACTGTTTTTTTATTGTATTACACATTATATAAATAAATATATATTATATTTTAATAAAAATAAACTATATAAAAAAACTATATACGTCCAAAAATAAATTATTTTTAATTCATATATCTGTCAAATTTGAATCAAGAATAATAAAAATATACCAAATATAGATACACTCAAAATACGAGTTTGCTATTATCAAAACAAGAATAGATAAATTTCAAACGAATTATACCTCAACTATTGATACAAATATTAACCTATTCTTAATTGTAAGTAGTTTTTATATTTAAAACAAGAAAATCATATCTTGATATTCAAGATTATGATTCTATTACAATAGAGTATTGTTATACTTGCGGAATGGGGAATATAGCATAGCGTTAATTCAAGATTATTAATCTTAATATTAGTATAGCTTTTTTTCCGTGGGTCTTGAGTTAGATTGGGTTAGCACCTGGTTAGTTTCCTTTTCTTGAGCCCCCGTAGCGAGCGGCAGCGAGCGGAGGGCCATTCGAAAAGTGAAATATGGCATGGAATGTAGCGATACTGTCACAGCATCCGCGAGTGACCGGCACAAGACCACTAAGACCAGTTGTGTTCAGGAGTTGTCAGAGTTGTTTCGCGTTTTTTGACGAAAAGTGACACAATTTGAGAAGGTATGTCATATGTCATAACTGTACATACAGCAATACAAAGTATAAAACAAACTATAATGTAAATCATATGGCATCTGATGCGACATCATGTGTGATTCTGAAGAACAAAATTAAGAGATATATTGATACTGTTAATTATCCAATCAAACCTAGTTTACCGACATGGGATATGCAAAAATATTTGCAGAATAAAGACAAAAGTAGAAAACAAGTGCATACTCAAAAAGCACCAACACAGAGTCAGCAGCAAACTCAACGACAACAACAACAACAACAACAAGGGAATAAAGGAACACGAACAAAAAATTAGGTTAGTGTGGTAATATAGTTTTAAATTTTGTAAATATTAGTATAATAATGAGTTCAACTCATTTCATAAAGAAAAAACTTTTAATAGTACAACTAATCTTAATAAAACTATTACTAACAAAAATGATCTCATTATGCACGTAAATATAAGAAGTATGTTTGCAAATTTTGATAACCTAAAAATACTGATAAAAAGTTTAGAAAAAGACCTATAATTATCATATGTACTGAAACATTTATTCAAGTTAGTTATAAAATGCATAGTACTGAGGGTTACAAACGTTATTATAATGATAGTAAATTAAATCAAATTGATTGTACTATGGTTTTTGTTGATGAGAATGGAAGAAACTGTAGCTGTTGCAAGTGGCATTTGAAAATTCTGAATACTTGTATTATATTCAATGATAATAATAAATTAGAAATTTCTTCTGTATACAGATCTCATAACATACCCAAAACTGAACTTATTCTTGAATTGAAGAATTATATCACGACGTATTGGCTTTCTTGCTAAACGTGCTTGCTTGATGGGTTTTTGCTGCATTGAACTGGTCCAAATTCCTGTCGCACCAAGTTCGAACCTTTCTCTAGATATTGATTAATAGTTCTAATCTATTCCTGCCTGCAGTGAAAAGTCGCAGTCGCTGGTAAAGGCTTTTCCGTATTCTAAATTGGGAGGAAAATGTAGATGACAGTACATTTTCCTCCCAGTTTAGAATACGGAAAAGCCTTAATGTTGAACTGAGTTTGGTATATTAATTTTAAACCTACTTCCTTAAAGACTTTTTGAAGTCCTCTAGTATACTGAGGATTATATGGTATCGAGACATATTTTGTATTTTCATCCCGATTGACGAAAGAAGTGGAATCACGAATGGTCTTAAGAAATTATTAGGTGGTCCAAAGGACAAAATTGAAATATTAGAAAGAAGTGGAATATATGAAATTGGATGCATGGATTGTAACCAAAAATATGTTGGGCAAACTAGAAGATCTATACAAACGAGATTCAAGGAACACATAGCTCATTTAAAGTATGGTAGAACAGAAAAATCAAATGTTGCCGAGCATGCTTTTGATAACAATCATAGAATAACAATTAAAAATTTTAAATTAATTCATAATATAACTGATAGGAGATTATTAGACGCATATGAAAGTATGGAAATTATTAAATGTAAGAATAGTTTAAATAGAGATAGAGGGCCTATTCCGTATAGTCCATTGTTTTGGTTGATCAAGCGTGACTAGTGGGATTCCAGGATTGGTTCCTTTGGTTCCGCTTGATTAAGCAAACTTTTAGTATAAAAGCGAGTTAGGTAGAGTTTTAAATTTAGTTTTAATCATCTCCTGATGATGCTAACATGGTTAGCGAAACGCGCGTCGAGTGCAATAATTCTGTTTCGGTATTGTGGATAAAACTCCGTTTTAGTGCATGTTGCCGAAGGTTCCAAACCCCAACATAGCCAATAACCTATACAAACGCATTTTTTCTAAAGAAAACTGGGAGTGCCTGTATCAGACTAATTTACCTCATGCTACTTGCTTTTCTTCTTTCTTTAATACACTTTATAGTCTCTTCAATATTGCCTTTCCACACACTAGGATTTCAAATAAAGGCCGGCCAAAGGCAAAAAGTCCCTGGATAACCCCAGAGCTTATTAATGAGAGTAACAACCTTAAGAGATATCATAGACAAGTTAAAGAGTCAAATGACCGTGCCCTAAGGCTACTTTTAA
>MU189646.1:2405-24713 GCA_016904865.1 Pissodes strobi | reverse complement strand
TAGACAAGTTAAAGAGTCAAATGACCGTGCCCTAAGGCTACTTTTAAAAAATGGCATGAAGGTGCACAAACAAAATGTTTCCTTGGCTAAGAAACATTATAACTCCAGCCAAATATGTGCCTCTGACAACATTACTAAGGCTGCCTGGAAAATTATAATTGCAAATTCTTTTAATTATTACTTTATTGAATCTGTGGATGATCTTACAAAGTAGTTTCAGTACATAGACAATCAAAGGGGCCTACCAGAAAATAAATGTCCACATACCATTTTTTTTGAAGCTATTCACTGAGGATGAAACAATGGAAATCCTAAAAATTGTCAAAGCCAAAAATTCTAGTGGTTCTGATGATGTATCCTGCAGCCTTATTGGGAACTGTTGTCACGAGCTTGTACGACCTTTAACTTTATTAATTAATCTCTCCTTTGAAAAGGGCTATTTCCCCAAAGAAATAAAAACTGCTAAAGAAATTCCAATTCACAAAAAGGATGGTGTCTCCAAAATTGGGAATTACAGACCAATAGCTCTATTATCAGTATTCTCTAAAATCTTTGAAAAGGCATTTTGTAGGAGGTTGTTACATTTTCTCGACTCATTTAAACTCCTAAACTGCAGACAGTATGGCTTTCGTGTTGGCCGCTCCACAGTGGATGCAATCATCTCATTTTATTTAAAAGTTCTTGAGGGTCTAAATAGCAGGTTGAGGTTGGCTGGAACATTTTTTGATTTTACAAAAGCCTTCGATACTATTAACTTGAGCTTATTGTTGAACAAACTTGGCATAAGGGGTGCGGCGGTTAACTGGGTAAAGTACTAATGGATAGAGGACAATATGTGCAGCTCGATAAGGAACAAGGATTTATGTCGTCTGATTGGATGAGTGTGAAAACTGGTGTGCCACAAGGCAGTGTACTGGGCCCAATACTATTCCTAATGTTTATTAACGAACTTCCCCCTTTCGCCAATTCATATTATTTAACCCTTTTTGCTGATGACACTTCGGCAGTAGTAAATGCAGATTGCTTGGGGGAGTTCGGTACAAAGGCTCAACAGTGTGTGGTTGATATAAGTAATTTTTGCAAGGAAAATGGACTGTGTTTAAATGGAGGGAAAACAAATATAGTTGTTTTTACTCCTATAAGGGTAAAGCACGACAGTAGTTTGCTGGTCAGAGACCAGACCAGCCACTCGATTGAACAAAAGAAAGTAGTAACTTTTCTTGGCCTCACAGTGGACCAACATATGTCTTGGGGTGACCATGTTGATGATATCTGCAACAGATTGTCATCAAAAAATTATGCTGTCTTGCAACTGAGAGACTGTATTGCTTCTAAATGTCCAAAAATATTCTATTATGCTTCTATTCACTCTGTGCTATCCTATGGTTTGCTAACGTGGGGGAACTCAACTCACATCACAAGAGTCCTTATTTCTCAAAAAATAATTCTGCTTTCAATGTATGTATAAGCTTCCATTTATAGCCTCTTGCCGTCCAATATTTCAGTCTGAGGGCATTCTCACAGTCATAAATATGTACATATTTCCTTGTTCATGTTGCATCTTTAAAAATAATAATAATTTCTTAAGGTTTGGTGATGTTAACAGCTATCAAACCAGAAACTCTCATGGATTATATCATCCACCTGCACGGCTTACGCAAGTTCAGGAGGGCCCTGAAATATCATCATTAAAAATATTTAATTTCTTACCAGAATCTATAAAATCCTCTGCAAATATTAGATCTTTTAGAAAAAAATTAAAAATCTTGTTAACTAATAATCCTTTTTATTCCCTGCAGGAGTTTTATGATTCGGATATTATATTCCCTACTTAGTTGTGCATAATCTTCATATCCTGTTTTCATTTGCTAATGTTTCACATCACATCTTGTTTAATGTAATTATTGTATTGTGTAAATATTGTATGTATTTTGTTCCATTTAGTTTTTATGTAACCCCATTGTCCAGTATTGTTTGTATTTACCTCAATATTCACCTATTTTATCAAGACTTTTTTTGTATACCTACTTATAGTTTTAGCATTTAGTTAATTACGTCTGTTTTTTTTAATGTACTTACTGTTTTTATAGGACAATTTATTTACATGTAATCTGTCTATATTGGAAATAAATGAAATAAATAAATAAATGTGTTTTAAAGCTAGTGGATTCCATTCAGAAACTGTGTGTCTCGTCAGCGACACGGAGTTGACCCGGGATGTGGATAGTCTGGAACACTGCAGACATGTGGCCGAGATATCCCTGTTTGGCCTGCCTCATCTCACCCCGAGCAGCGCCTGTCAGACAGTCACGATAGACGGCAAGAGCGCACCCATGCATCGGACAACTGGAAACACCTAGAATCGCTTTACAAGGACTCCTTGATCCGGCTCACTACATCACTGTGGAACTCACTCCCAGGATATATGTTTTCCCCTAATTATAACCTACAGCCAGCGAATAATAACTACGATAAGAAGATTCACTCTCCGCGGCGGCACGTCAACGGTATGTCTCCTTCCCCGCGCGAAAACTAGCATGATACTGGCATGTGACCTTTGGACCCGGCGCACACTGGTCAAATTTCTAGGAAAGCTGGCCATAATAAGGTTTACCAGAAATAAGACATACAAGTTATTAAGTATTACACGTTTAATATATCGTGTTTTAGAGAAATAATTGTTGAATTTTTTGCTCATCATCTATATTTATATATAGGGAGTATCAATTATCACTAACGATAAAAATCATGCATAAAAATCATTTGTATGTTCATAAATCGTTTTAGAAAATGATTTTGAAAATTAAGGGCTCCTTCGTTGTAAAGAAAAGGGTTTTAAATTTTTAATTCGATGATCCAAATTTTGTTTTTGCAAAGGTTAATTCAGGAGTCACACGAGCAAAATGAATGTTAAGCGGACGACAGAAATGCGTTGATGAGGGCCTGAAATTTTGCCATACATGTATTTCAGAGTTATCATTTTCTTTCTTAAATTAATCTAATAGGAACGAAACTAGTAAAAAATATAGAAGCATCAGTGCAGCTGTTGTTCAAAAACACTTGCTTATATTCTGACTATCCCAAGGTAATATTAAAGCCATATTTACAAATTAAAACTAAATTATAAATTTTTAACTGCTGATTCAGCCAAAGTATTTATTACCTCTTTTTATAGTAACATCAGTCTTGCATCAGCAATAATGATTCTGCCGAAATTTAAGCTTCAGTTTCACTTACTACAATATTATGGGATTAGGGGTGGGCGACAAAAATCGATTATTCGATTCACTTTTAAGAAATTACCGATTAATCGACTTATCGATTAATATTTCAGAAAATATCGATGATCGGTTATATCGATTAATCGGTTATTCAGTTGTTTGCTAAAATATTAAGCGTTTAATCGATTATTCAATTTCTTGCCCACCCGGTACCGATGACTTTACAACAGATATAGCTTTTAAAATTCCAATAATTTAATAATGCGTTGAGTTAAGGGTAATTTAAATGACATTTGAAAATACCTTACGTACAATATATGAAGCAAAAAAAAACCAGAGAAACGTAAATGCTCAAACCAGACAGCAGCAGGGAAAGTTGCGCACGTTACAAATTTAGCCAATAAGGGATCCTCATTTGCATTTTAAGATCCTTTACACAAATAGTACACTATGTAAAAATCGACGTCTCCTATTGGTTGATCCATCTCGTATTACAATATGTCTTCATGATGCAATCAATTTCTGCCAAGAGCTCTCCGGAGTGTCGTGGTGTAGAGGTTTAGACAGCTGGGTCTCACGTAGACGGCCTGGGTTCGATCCCCGTTCCTTTTTTTTTAAGTTTATGTTTCTAAATAGTTTTTTTCTTGATTTTGGGTACGTCTTGGATTAGTTTGGGTATGTCTTGGGTTAGTTTGGGTTAGCACCTGGTTAGTTTCCTTTCTTCGAGCCCCCGTAGCGAGCGAAGCGAGCGGAGGGCCACGCGAATTGACCAATAGGAGAGGCCGATTTTTTATAGGGCACTATTTGTGCAAAGGATCTTATAACGCTCCTGATTTCGACGCGCCATTTTCTGATAATCTGGCTTCAGTACTTCAGTCGTTGCACAATTAGGTATAACACCAACACATATCCTCAACGGAGTGTTAGCACGTTAGCTGTGTAGTATAGCAGTCTTTGTCTTTTTATTATGTATTTGGGCAAAACTATTTGATAAGAAGGATCACTTTCCGCGGCGGCATGTCAACGATATCGGCAGGCCATGATACAAATAAAACAATCATTTTGGCAGGCGACCTTTGACGCGGCGGCCATAGACCAGCTCATCCTTTTGTCAGATTAATTTTCACGCCTAAATTATATAGTCGAGTCAATATTCGATATAAGATAATATCGCTATTTTTTAGTTGTATTGTATTACAAAATAGGAATGAAATATACAGTAAAAATATTGTGCAAAACCTTTAACCAATTTTAAAAACACACAAAAGGCCAAAATTTAATTAAATATTAGAAAGTGGGGAAAAAAAACCGCCTGTTGAATACAAACTTTATTAAAAAATTTATTTGGTGATAATAATAAAAAAAAACCTAACGTAAGTTTGACATGGAGCTGCAAACAATTCAGAAGATATCAATTGTGTTTTTCCAAAGCCAAATAGAGTGTTAGAGTGCTATAAATAATTTCGTCATAAATTTGATTAAATATACCGCAAACGAAAATATCGTTTATGGCCAGCTTTTATTTAAATTCAACCTGTGTGCGGCGAAATTCGCCGATCGTTACCAGGCAACGAAGAAATTAAACGACGATCCCTTTGTAGTGCTCTCTTGTCATTAAGTGAACCTTCTTGTCGTAGTTAATATTCGCTGCTACAGCTATTCAAAGGCCGTGTTAATCAACATCTTCGCACACACACCGCTCGTTGATTGCCATAGGATCTCCATTTTGTGTGTGTGCCATTGATAAAAAAATACTTCAGTAATCACCTAAACTTTCTAAATTGCTAAAAACGGTGTAGCAATGTTAAAAATTACGTCATATGAACTAGTTCGTCACTAAAGCTCTTGGGTTTCAACTAAAGCCCCATAGTAGAGTGCTACTTATAACTTATTTTGCCTTGTGTGGGCACCTCGGGGTTACAAGCTGAAATTTTCACAGAATTAAGGTTTTATTATATTAATACAAAATCCGAAGGTAGTCAAAAATTAGAACGGGCAAAAGGGCAGTATACCTAAAAATCGAGATTATTATATGAACGTGTAGGATATTAATTTATGAATGTTTTCATATAAAATTCATCAACATTTTTGTTCGAATTATATTTTTTATCATTGCTTGAAATATGCAGATTACGTTGGCCCTTACGGCAAAATAAATAAAAAAATTTAAATATCTCCCTTCGAACCTGGGCAAAATCTGATTGAAATATATTCATTTTTGTATTCACCTCGCATTCTCTCCGAAATGAAGGCTCAAATCAAAAATTGTATTCTTGCAAAAAGTTTGCCCTAAGTATCTACTTTTTTTTTCTCAAATGGTAATGGACAAATAGAATTAAATGTAAAAATAGTATATTATTTTATATGGAGGAAAAGTGATACTTTTCATGGCGCGCTCGTGTTTAACAGCCGAACGGAGCGAGGCTGGTAATAGAGAGCAAGCCATGAAAAGTAACTTTTCCTCCAAATAAAATATGCTGTTTTTTCTTCAAATGTCGACAAATTAATGCAAAAACATCTCTTTTTAATAGTAATAATATCTAATTATTATTAAAGATAAATGGGTTCGCAAGGCGGCTTAGACCACGGTCGTAGGTGGCCTTGCTTAGATCGGTGTCGATGAATTTAACATAAAGCTGTCAGTGGACACTGTCAACAATAATTATTTTTTTAAGATGGCGTCTTCGATTGCGTTTTAATTCCGTATTGATAAGCAGTTATTGAGTAAGTTCGATTAAATAATAACCAATTTGTTCCTAAATTAGTGATTTTTAGAAATGCAGTCACAAATTGAGTGATAAATACAAATTGTAGTTTAATAAATCTTGAGTTGCTGACGCTTATTTTGTTGTCTGTTTGTATTGTATCTATGTTGCTATGACAACACTTTTACCTCCGCCGGCGGAAAAGTGAAAAGTAAAGCTCCGATGGAGGAAAAACGAAACTTCACGGCCGCCTACACAGTCGAGTAATGACGGATTTACTGACGTTTGAAGAAAAAAGTAATTTTCTTCTAGCCTCGATCGTCGGATCTCGCGCTGCCCCAGTAGTCTCGCATCTCACTTTTCTTCATAGCTCCCCCTCTTTCTCGCCTATTGTACAATACAATAAGTGGTTTTACATATTACGGGTTAGAATACTAATAATAATAATAGCTATTATTATTTGAATAAAGTCAATGAAGACATTTTCGATTATACTGAAATTTATTTTTCATATACGCTGGCTGCTAGGCAATAAAGCAGTAGAAAAAAAATCGTATACTTAATGCAACTGATATTAAATAAAGGACTAGCTTTTATTCAAAATAGAAAAACTCAAAATGTAAAAAAAGTCTTTATAATAACAAAATCTATTCATCTTCACTTCAATATTGCCTTCCAGTAATTTTTTTGCATGATCCTATGCAACCTATTTAATTTCTTCTGCGTGTACAAGCTTTAAAGCTTGTACACGCTGCTTCCATACAATCTAATATAAAATTATTTGATTAAGTTTTATTACGTACTTATTTAATCTAATAATAATTTACCTTTTTTACATCCACATGCAATAAATACTTTTACATTCACAACAGTGGAATTTAGTTATCCACTCTGTTTTTAATTAAAAAAAAAAGCAGTTAACGAAATTAGAGCACTCTCATAAAACGAATTTCAAAGTTCACAACTATAGTGAGGGATTTACCAATATTTTTGATAAGAAAACAAATTGCGAACCAATTGACAACAAATTATTATCCTCTATAGTCACGAAGAAGCTGATACTAGGATTTTGTTGCATATACTCTCTGCTAAGCATTGTATGTATTTGACATGCATAATGAACTCCAATGACATTGATAATGTACTTGTACTTCTGGTACATTTTCAAAATATATACTTCTAAAGAATTTGAGTAAAATGTGGAAGAGGAAATTCGGTGCGATATGTGGCCGTTCATGATATCAACCTAGAGGAAAACTTGCAAAAAAATTACCAGCATTTCATGCTCTAACGAGTTGTCATACAACCAGCCAGTTTTCAGGATTAGGAAAAATAAAACGTTGGAAAATTTATCTAAATTATTCCGATTATTTAGCCGGTATTGGAGTCCAGGAATTTTCAGATGTCATGTTCAATAACATAGAGAAATTTCTCATAAAATTATTTTCAACAAATCCAAACATTTCGTCTATTAATACTTTAAGGACACTATTGGCCACCTCATCGCTAATTGAGAAAACTAGCCCCTACAAAAAATAGTTTAAAATTTCACAGTCTGAGAGCACATTATCAAACTAAGGTATGCTTCAGTTCTTTAGAAGGAAATCCCCTATTACCAGAGGTGACAGAATGCGGATGGAAATTTGAGGAGGCAGGTGATATCCAAGTATTATCTCCAATTTTAGCAACACCTTCCAGCATTTTCGTCGGATACAAAAGTATTTATTGCATGTGGATGTAAAAAAGGTAAATTATCATTAGATTAAATAGGTACATAATAAAACTTAATCAAATATTTTTTTATTAGATTGTATGGAAGCAAAGCTTGTACACGTAGAAGAAATTAAATAGGTTGCATAGGATCATGCAAAAAAATTATTATTGGCAATATTGAAGTCATTGTGTCTATTACTGAAGAATGTACAGGCAGTGAAGATGAATAGATTTTGTTATTAGAAAGATTTTTTTTACATTTTGAGTTTTTGTATTTTGAATAAAAGCTAGTCCTTTATTTAATATCAGTTGCAGTAAGTATATGATTTTTTTTTCTACTGCTTTATTGCCTAGCAACCAGCGTATAGGAAAAATAAATTTCAGTATAATCAAAAATGTCTTCATTGACTTTATTCAAATAATAATAGCTATTATTATTATTAGTATTCTAATCCGTAATGTGTAAAACCACTTATTGTATTGTACAATAGGCGGGAAAGAGAGGGAGCTATGAAGAAAAGTGAGGTGCGAGACTACTGGGGCAGCGCAAGATCCGACGATCGCGGCTAGAAGAAAATTACTTTTTTTACATTTAATTCTATTTGTCCATTACCATTTGAGAAAAAAAAATTTATTCTTGCACCTATATATTCTAGATACTCAAGGCAAACTTTTTGCAAGAATAAAATTTTTTGATTTGAGCCTTCGTTTCGGAGAGAATGCGAGGTGAATACAAAAATGAATATATTTTAATCAGATTTTGCCCAGGTTCGAAGGGAGATATTTAAATTTTTTGATTTATTTTGCCGTAAGGGCCAACGTAATCTGCATATTTCAAGCAATGATAAAAAATATAATTCGAACAAAAATGTAGATGAATTTTATATGAAAACATTCATAAATTAATATCCTACACGTTCATATAATAATTTCGATTTTTAGGTATACTGCCCTTTTGCCCGTTCTAATTTTTGACTACCTTCAGATTTTGAATTAATATAATAGAACCTTCATTCTGTGAAAATTTCAGCTTGTAACCCCGAGGTGCCCACAAAAATCATTTACAGAAGGCTTTTACTGCGTTGGGCACTCTACTACCAGTAATTTGTCACGAAAGTTCAGTTTAGGTCAATTATAGCATAAATTCACACTACACATATAGACAAAACGGTCAGCCGTAACCGGTCACAATAAAAGATTTTCTTATCACATGCACATTGTGTTACCATCTGACTCAAATAAAATAAAAAATATTCAGAAAAAAATTAAAACATAGTGCCAACTGTCAATAGAAATGAGAAAATATGGAAACGGAAGAAAGTACACATCGTTCTAGGCGATAATTACTGTCACTTACAGGTATCACGTCATAATAATATTCATCAAACATCTGACTCCAACTTACACGCAACATACGTACTAGAGCCCACGATCTTTTCTGAACTAGAAATAGTTTCTTGACATCCGTAGTATTTGATCGTCTGCCAGGGAAACAAATTAGTACGAACCTGGGCAAAAAGCATTAATAATGGTAAATATAGTTTATTATTAATTTGAAACAAGCAATATCTGCAATAAATACGCACATATTCAGTTTCGCTTTCAAGGGAGTCTGCTCTTAGTATAATATATTATTACATAATATTTAATAATAATTGAACTTGACTATGAGGAAAAGGGAGCAAAAGAAATAGCCTATTTATAAGAGACTGAAGGGAGATATAAAAAGAAATATTGAAGATAAAATATTATTTTATATGCAAATTTAAATGTGGGACGAAATGATACAGTAGTTGTTTATTATTATTGTTTTAAGGTATATCAGTTACATGACGAGAAATTGCGTGCGTTAAATGTTGTCTTATAGACTACCTTCATGTGCCCGTCTCTTAACCTCGGCAAGTTCCCACCTAGTACGCATTTCATTTGTCTATCTCGAATCTAAATTTGCTTTGCATACAATAAAATCTTGTTCTCAGAAAAGAATAAATATGAGCAGTGCGTTTGATTATGTTAGATTTCCCAGCCCTCTTATTCTATAACTACTTTCCGAGAAAAGGTTGTAATTTACGAAAGCAATCTGGAAGGTGCGAAGGATTTCATTACCTACATAAGTATTCGTATAAACAGCCATAAAGAGATAAAGATATATATGACTTATTTTTTCGTATACCACCAGCTAAGGGTAGCAAAATAAATATAATGTTTAAAATGCAAACACCCTTATCAACTGTGGGAGGATAAATACCGTGAATAGGCTTAGATTTTAATCGAGCAATCTCAAACTTCCAGAAAAGCACAAATACAATATTTAAAAAGCTTATGCACAAACCAAATTTAAAACATAGTATTCACGCACGTCAATAAACTAATGATGAGAAATATGGCGATAATATTAAAACCCTAGTATACACATGAAAAGACTACCCTCTAAATGTAAATAATTAAAATTTTTTGAAAGAAAGGATACAATTTATCACTTAAGTATTCCATAGTGACAGCCCTCTTATTTTTTTCTTGATAAAAACATTGGGATGCCGTAAATATTTTCCGATACGTAAGGACACTTTGACCCCTTTATATCTATTTTCCTGTTTCTAATTTATAATTATAGTAAAAAACCTTGTTTTATGTGTTTTATCGTACAAAAGGTGCATTTCAAACCAAAAGGGCTTTATGTTTTTTGTGATTAGAAAGAAGCAACATAACTTTTCAAACCTAATTGTCACAATTCGTGCACATTTTTCTTGATTTTTTAGTCAGATCGTTAGAGTGAAAAAAATTGAGAGAAGTATCGCATTTTGAGAGTACTTTTTCATTCGTTGATCTAGGACATCGCCTTTTTGTTTCATGTGCAGGCAATAACCGGATGGTCGTGAGGATTCCCACATTTTCTTATGAGCGGCACACACACAAAAGGAAAATCCTATGCCACTCAACGAGTGGTGCATGTGCGGAGATGATGGTAGACGTTGGACGTTGAAAGTACTGTAGGATATAGTTTTTGAGAAATATGTTACTGGGAAGGTCATTCCAGAGCGACGCAATCCTCATAAAATCGGCGGCCTAGGTGTTTGCAACTGAATTGTATGTTGAAAAGCAGCTTCTGTCTGACGGGTCTTTCTATTTGGCACAACTCAGGGCGGAATCATAAGTGCCAGCTCATACGAATGCCTTCCGTAGTAGTATCGATAGTAAAGAGACAGATCCGCCACTTTTCTTCGATGTTCAAGGTTATCAAGGCATTTAGTCAACTCTGGGTCATCCACAAGACGGACTGCTCTTCTCTGTATGGAGTCCAATATCTTGAGTAAGTGTTTGGGTATCGAACTTCAAACATGGGAACAGTATTCGAAAGTTGGTATTATCTGGGCCTTATAGAGCAGTAAGAGCTGAGTAGTCTATACAACATTTTCCTCTATAGAGTGCTCCCTGCTTTTGCGCTGCTGCCTTGGCGATTTTGGTGACGTGGGGACGCCAATACATGTTGTTTTCTACGTTGACACCCAGCAAGATTATGGATGAGGCCATAGTCAGTGTTTCTCCTGTGTATTGATAAGTCAGGCTCTGCGCTGTTTCCTTTTTTTGAGAAGACAGCTGCTTGAGTCTTTTCTGCGTTAAACTGGACATTATTCTCCTCTCCCCATTCCACCATGGCGTTCATATCCTCGTTGACGGCAGCAATCTGATTTTCTCGGTCGCGTTGGGAATGAGCAGCGGTCATTGGAGTCCGCCACATGAATGAGGATACAAGAGTGCTGTCGTCTGCAAAGCTGTAAATAGATTTGTTTATGTTATAAAAAGTACATATTAGCAGTGAAAGGCCACGTTTACTACTTTAACAATTATTTTTTAATAAACTTTTTAAAGGAACTTCTTAACTCTAACACTTGACATCTTACATTAGACAGAGACAGGGAGTGTCATATCTGAAGCACAACAACATGCTGAAGTTAGGTGCATTGGCACCAATACAAATATAAAAGCAGGTTTGCACTCATTAATGACCTACACTGACACCCTCCCTCAAACCTGACTATACTTGTATATTAGGTAATTTAACAAAATGACATAATTTTTCATGACTTAAAGATTTAGTGAACATATCTGCCAATGGCTAATTTGTGCAGACATAACTTACATCAACAATACCCTCAGTTATCAGATCCACCACAAAATGCAACTTGACCAGGCGCGGAACGAGATGTTTAAAAATGGGTGGGCCAACTCGAGGCCGCTAAATTTTTTTGGTGGGCCGAGAAAAAAAACCACTAAGGCGCAAGTTTATCTGCTTATACAAATATAAAATTGTAAATACTCACGTAACTTAGTGTAACAGGATCCGACGATTGTTGTGAAGGGCGTCGAATTCAGAAACTATCGTAGATATGTCCAACTCCCTAGCAGCACTTTGTTCAATGTTTATAACCGATAAATAATTGAGTTTTTCATTACCGATGGAATTACGGAGGTAGGTTTCCAAACGTCTTAAACAGGAAAAAGTACGCTCACACGAGGCGCTGCTAACAGGTATGGTAACTCCAATAACAGCAAGTTTGTAAGTCTCTTGAAACACAATTTTATATTTTTCAAAAGATCAACAAACTGCATTACATTGGTAATGCTGATTTGATTGTCATTTTCATATTGCTTTATTGTTTGGGTTAGGCAAAATTTTTAGTTCAGCTTCCAAGGCTTCAACGTTGGAACAGTAGTGATGTGCTGCAGGTAATAAAATCTCCAAATTTTAAAATTCACGATTTTGCGAATATATACCACTCATAGATTTAACAACATTAGAGTGCTTTCCGAATCGATTTTTCATTCATTTAAAATAAGATCTATGGATCCAAAAATATTCGTATTTTATTCGATTTCGATGCGCTTGCGATTTTTCAGCATTATCGAGTTCTAAATTGATTTTTTCGATTACAAAAAAGTGTTCGAACTTCTTCGGGATCTCTTTCTCTCTCGACATAGATGCAGTAGTAGCCGACGTTGGTATATTGTTTTCATTGCTCAGGATAATAGCCCCATTGTATATGGATTCAAATTCTGCATCATTTGGTAACTCCGCGAATGTTTCTTCAGATGAATTTATTAAACTGTTCGCCTCCGTCAAATTAGAAGTTACTTTCTGTAAATAGTCACTTACACCTTTAAATATAGTCGAAAACTTGGTGTACATACACATTTTAAATATAAAGCCAAAATTAATTTAATGAATGAGTCCAATAGCTTCTGGTGCACGATCGCATTTCTACTGAACAAGTTCGGAATACTTCGCTAGTCAATTTCTTAAAAGCAATACAGGCATGCACTTGTGCTGTCCATCTTGTATATGAAATTTTTTTCAATTCCATGGGTGGGTTGTTCGGGTTTAGTCTTTTTTGGCAAGCCATGAAACGTGCATGTATCGAAGAACCAGACATGAAAACATACAAAGTTTCTAGCAAATCAAAAAACATTTTACCATTTTCAAGCTCTTTGCATACGTCGACCACAATCAAATTCAGCCGATGATTGTAGCAATGCACATAAATTGCTTGAGGCACTTCTTTTTGAAAGATCTTCTGAACACCATAACACTGGCTCTATCATAGGTTTGTGCCACGCAGTGTTTAATATCAACACAACATTTTGCCAATAATTCTTTGATGTAAAATAATAGAGATGCTGCATTGAGACATTCGGCAGCACTATAGCCTATGAATCTTTCTTTTACTGTGCCATTTAAATAATAACGTAAAACTACGGACACCTGTTCAGTTTTACGTATATCTTTAGTTTCGTCGACATTACGGCAAACTAACCACTTTGTTTGATTTCCGAACATATTTTCTCGAATCAATTTCGAAAAAAATAAATAAAATCTTGTTCTGAATTTTCGGGCTTGTTATTATTAGGTAAAGCTGAAATTCCAACGCCAATTTTCTTTCCCACAACATCGTTATATCTGCCAAATAATTTGAAGAGTTCAAGAAAATTGCCTTGATTTGTGCTACTGTCAGATTCGTCATGATCTCTCTGAGCTATGTTTTGCGTCGCTGTATGCAATAATATATCAGCCAGGATGCCAATAAAAGTTCTATTTTCTTTGACCAAAGCAAGATGTGCCTCACTCACCTGTGCCGCAACAGATATGTCTACTAATTGTTGTTTCGAGAAATTCATCCATTTAATTTCACAATTTTTGTGCCCCACGCTTAAATTCGTGTTTTTTAAATCCGGCTTCAGATTCTAATGCTCTCTTCCAATTACAAAAACCAACAGTAACGATTACAACATTTTTCGAATCTCCCACAAAAAAAATGCCGACACGCAAAACAAAATGCTGAATCTGTTGAAGCACTATATTCTAGCCATTTGTACAAAAAGTACCACCCAGAGTTGAATAGTCGTTGACGATTTCCAAACTTACTCTTGGGAAAATATAGTTGGGGCTGTTTGGGCGAATGCTTTGGAGTGAGGGAAAGATCAGCTGGTCCTGGTGCATTAATTGTTAATACTTCTGAAACAGGCGATTCATCAAGTCGGCTTTCTATCCATCCTTCGAAATCGCGCGTTTCTTCACTTTCGATTTCATCCTCCTCAATATCGTTGTCACTATTATATGAAATTAGTTCAACAATCTCGTCATTAGTATTGATATCGATTGAAGGATGTTCTGCTTGTGAATATGCCAACGTACTCGGTCCTTCTGCTGCCTCAGCGAAATGTTCTGGTACTTCGGTCGCTCATCACTAACCACTTTTGTTTTTTTTTTCTTTACAAAAATAATCATTTAAGTTTAGAGGTCGTCTTGAACTCATAGTGATAACTAAAACTAAACTCCGTTTTCGGTTACCGTTCGTCAAAGTCTAGTTAAACAATTTTCGGCTGTCAGCCACTTGGCCACCAATGCCCCGTGGTACTCCTTTATGTATCTGGAAGACACTCTAACATGTTAATTTATTTAACACAAATTTTAAAAATTGTCAAAAATCCGAATCAACAATGCCAACACAATGTTTACTATTTTTTTATATCTACACCTTCTACCAATCTAATGGTTCCTATGATCTAGGTGCGAGTTGCCGGATTGTTCGCATTTATCCAGCATCAGAAAGCCTGATAATAATGCGACCGTAAATATATAAAGTTGATTTTCAAATACCATCATAGTGAATACACGGGCGTTAAGCGATCTCTCTCAATAAAGTTGAGTTTCCAATACCACCGTACAACAAAATTCGCATCTTGACGTTTCTTAGTAGTATCTATCAGATCAGGGTGGGCCCAGGGGTGGGCCAGATACATTTTAAGGGGGCCCTGGCCCACCCAGGCCTCACTGTAGTTCCGCGCCTGAATTTTATTATTCTTAAACTTTTGAAGCAATTTCATTATGCTTTGGATATCTTCAAATAAAGAAATAGGTAACTTACAATCAATTTTAAGATCATTTAGTAAACTTTTATTATATAAAAGCTGGCAAGAAGCAACACAAACTGCAACAACCTCTGACTCAGTACTAGATACTGCTACAATGGTTTGTTTTTTGGAACACCAAGAAATCAAATTACCAAACAGTTTAAAACAATAACCACTCACCGATTTCATATCGATAAGATCATTAGCCCAGTCTGCATCGGTATAACGCACAAGATTTTCCCAAGAATAACAAAAATATAATTTATAGCTGATTGTTGATTTTAAATATTTTAAAACGCTTAATAAATGCTTAAAGTGTTCGTCTGTGACACAATTCTGAAACTTACCGAAATAGCTTACTCCAAAACAAATATCTGGACGTGATCCCATCATAACATATATTAAACTACCTATAAGGTAACTTAGTTTATAGATATAGATATAGGTAACTTAGTTTATAAATATTTATCATCATTTTCATTTAATTTTAAATTCTTTTCCATTGGATTTTTAAACACTTTTGAATTCTCAACATTGAATTTTACAACTAAATTTTTAATTGCTAAAATTTGATCAATAGTAATAATTTTCTTTTCAATATCTCTACAAATTCTTATTCCAAGAAAATTATATTGATCACTTAATTTTCCAATCCGAAAATTCTTATTCAATTTCAACTTTAAATTATATGAAAATTCCTGACTATTGCAAGCCACAAGTACATCGTGTACATCGAGCATCAAGTAACAACGTATATCCTGATCAAGAAAGATATAAAGGCAGTAATCAGATTTAGAACGTACAAACTTCAAATTGGAAATGAAGTTATCAAATTTCTCATTCCATGCCTTCGGTGCCTGTTTAAGACCGTAAATCGCCCTTTTTAGAAAACATACTTTACCTCTATCACAATCCGAAACAGAAATTCCTTCCGGAATTTTCATATAGACTTTTTCCTTCAGCTTGCTGTTTGGAAAAGCAATCCTTACGTCTAACTGCTCCAATATCAAATCATAATTATCGCAGGCAGACAACAAAATAGAAAGCCTTGCGACAGGGGCATGAATTTTATAATTTTCAAAATTGCTCTGTTCAAAACCTTTTGCGACGAGCCTTGCCTTGTACACTGGTTTCCCATCCTCATTCTTCTTAACTCTGAATACCCAACGGTTATTGATAATATCTTTATCACCTTGTCTTTTTGCTAATTCCCATATATCATTGCTTTCTAAAGCAGTTAATTCTTCTTTAATTGCTTCCTTCCATGAATCCAACTGCAGACTTTCTTTTGCTTCAGTATAAGAATTTGGAATATCAGTGACCTCACTTAACAATGCCATGCCACTCTAATCAATTTCATAGTTATCAAATTTTATTGGCATTCTCCTTTCTCTTCTTGATCGCAAATTTCTGTCATAACCTTGATTTAAATCTTTCTCTAGCATCATATTTTCATTTCCTTCCAGTTCAGTATTATCTTTATCTACATATTCATCTTCACTACGCTCATTTTCAACATCCTTCAACTGATTAGATTTATTAATTTTCATGCGATTTTCTTCACTATAAGTAAAATTATTTTCATCAAACACTACATTTCTGATGTGAACAATTTTATTTTCTTTTTCATTCCAGAGTCGATAGCTACTATCACTGTAACCAACAAATCTACACTTTGTTCTATTGTCATCCAACTTAGTTCTTAAACTATCAGGTAGTCTTGCATAAGCGATACAACCGAAAACCTTTATATCCGACACATTCGATTTCCTACCACACCATAACTCAAATGGAGTCTTATCCTTTACCAAGCATGATTGTGATCTGTTTGTTATATAGGCAGCGGTAAGTACAGCAAATTCCCAATTTTTTTTATCTGTACCTACCTGCTTGATTGATCATAGATCTGGCTTTATTCATCAATGTTTGGTTCATTCGTTCTGCTACTCCATTCAATTGAGGAGTATAGGGGGGAGTATGAGAAATCTGAATACCTCTATTCGAACAAAAATCTAACAACAACTTTGAACAATATTCCCCGCCATTATCGCACTTAAGCTTTGAAATCTTTCTATTACAAAACAACGATGTTACTCTCGCTTCATAATGTTTAAAGCATTAATAAACCTCATTTTTATGTTCAATTACCTATATCATAACAAATGTAGAGAAATCGTCCACAAATGTTACAAAATATCGACCATCAGTATGTGATGCAGACGTAATAGGACCACATACGTCCGATTGTGCAAGTTCCAATACCCTACTACTCATTGACATCCTTGAATGATATGGAAAACATTTTTATTTACTTTTAATACAAATCTCACAAATTTGATTAATTGCCGAGTTTTCAAAATTTAAACCTTCAACTCGCTTCATGTTGTTTATTTTTGACAAAGAATCATCACTTAAATGGCCATATCTCATATGCCAAAGATGATTTTTAGAATTTATTCCTACAGTTGCAAATTTATTGCATGGAGATTTAAAATATATTTTATACAAATCATTAACACGTGTGCCCTCAACACAAACTTTGCAATCTTTTTTTATACAAATATTACCATGAAAACATACTATCTTAAAACCAGACTTATCTATAGTTGAAATAGATAACAAGGTTGCTCTTAACTTTGGTACACATAATACATTCGTTAATGTTACACTTCCTTCTCTATTGCTTATTTGACTTATTACCTCAACATCACCAGAACATGTTGCTTCCATAAACTTGCCATTATCTGCTAGATGGACTGGCTGAGGTTCCGAGAAAAACATCTTATTCATCAGCATATCTTCATTATTTATGTAATGATGTGTAGCTCCAGAGTCTGCATACCACACTATTTCACCAGATTGCACTAGTTCAGATGTAGCAGAAAATGCAATCGATTCTCGAACTGATGGTTCCTTGTTTTCCGAGCTTGACTCACCAATATTTGCAACAGCTGCATAATTGACTTTTTGATTCCAATTTCTTTCTTCATTATTTCTGAACCCATTGCTGTTCAATCCAGCGCCCTGATTAAATTTTTTGGACTTATGTTCAAACTTATGACAGATAAAGCATTTTATTCCACATACACTCTTGACATGGCCAATTTTCCACATTTAGAACACTTTATTGGTTGTGAAGTTACATTCAGGGTTGCTCTCGAGGTGGCACCAAATGAAGAAGCATTATTCTTTAATTTATTTGACTGACGATTCACATTAAATTCCAACAGCCTACTTTTTACAAATTCAAGCTTCAGATCACTTTCTGACAAAGTCCTTATTGCGGTAACAATATTTTCAAAATCTGGTGGCATTGTCACTAACAGAAAAAATGACAAGTCAGGCTCATCAAAATTACTACCCAGATTTTGTAGCTCTCTAAAGATCCTGTCACATCTGGCAAGATGTTCTTGCATATCTCCAGTCATATCATTTTCAAGTTTTTTCAATAAATACAATTTCGAACATGTACCCTTTTTACTAAAAATGCTTTCCAATTTACTTATCATATCTACGGCATTTTCAACCTCCTTTACATATTCCAAATGCGAATCTGCCATACTTTGAATTACCATGCAAGCTTTGCTATTTTTCTTTTGCCAATTATCATTTCCTCCACTTCCAGGTACGGTTAACACTTCATTTAAATCCATTGCTTTTAACACTGATTGCAGTCTGAATTTCCAGTTGTCAAAACCATTCCCGCTAAAAGGCACGATCCATGTTTATTCTAACCAGCAGATGTCTCCATTTTTGTTTTCTGCATTTATCAATCCTTTGCCTTACTAGCCTCAAATTTGTGCTTTTCTTAGCCTGCTCTAACACTTTCACTACCTTTCACTCCCTTTTCCTGAGCCCATAACCAATGTTATAAAAATTATAGATTGGCAGTGAAAGGCCACGTTTACTACTTTAACAATTAATCTTTAATAAACTTTCTAAAGGAGCAACTTCTTAACTCTAACACTTGACAACTTACATTAGACAGACAGAGAGTGCCATATCTGAAGCACAGAAACAGTCGGAAGTTAGGTGCATTGGCACTAATACAAACATAGAAGCAGGTTTGCACTCATTAATGACCTACACTTACAGTTTATTACTAAAACGGAGTGTTATCCACAATACCGAAACAGAATTATTGCACTCGACGCGCGTTTCGCTAACCATGTTAGCATACATACTAGAGCGCAAGATCTAGAGTGTGGCTGAAGTTAAAATCCGTTATATCTTCTAAATCTAAATATAGCTAAAGAGGACATAATTTATTTGGCAGGAAAACGGTAAGGGGATGATTAAAACTAACCCAAACTAAGTTTTAACCATCTCCTGATGATGCTAACATGGTTAGCGAAACGCGCGTTTAGTGCAATAATTCTGTTTCGGTATTGTGGCTAAAACTCCGCTTTAGTGCATTGTGCCGAAGGTTCCAAACTCCAACATAGATTTGTTTATCCTATCTAAGAGATCGTTCATAGAGTGCAGGAACATCTCTAGGAGATAATATACAACCTTGAGGAACTCCGGCATTGATTTTAACTTCCTCCGAGAAGTGTCCATCAATACCAACTCGGATGGATCGATCCCCTAAGAAATTGGAAAGCCATAAAGGCAGTGCTGGTGGCAATCCGTATGCTGTTAATTTGTTTAGCAATCGATCATGCAATACCTTTTAAAATGCCTTGGATATGTCGAGAGCCACTGCACGAGATTCGCCGTAGCTCTCGTTGGCTTTTGTCCACAGGTAGGTCACGGAAGTCAGGAGATCTCCCGTTGATCTGTGTTTGCGGAAGCCATGCTGGCGATCGTTTGTCATGCATACTGATTCGAGATATTTTAATAGCTGTTCATTGGTCAGTTTCTCCATAACTTTGGACATTATGGGAAGGCAATTGGACGGTATTTTTTTGAAATCATTTTTTATATTTTCAACAATGGTAGAAACATCCCTCGAAACGTTCTGGAAGCGCCATCTTGAACAACGGGGCGGATTAAATCTAAGCCTAATTTCTTAAAAATTAATTTCCAATAGCAGGTTTTCCCACGTTCATAATTTATATAGAACAAAGACATTAATAGCAGCTAACATGTTACCTTGTACTTCTCTTGCAGGATTTTTACTTAACATTTTGTTTATCACATCGACCGCACCCTACCTTTCCTTCGATTGTACTCTAGTATAATATCGGGCTTATTTGCAGTCGTCTCATTGGACAAAGTGGCTTCTTGATGTTGAGTTGATAGTAGTATGACACTTTGGCCCTTTTTTGGTACATAGAAGACTATCGTAGCGTCCCCGGTAAACAAAAATTTACTTGAATGTTTAGGTCTTCCATTCTTTGCGTGCATTTCCTTGGGTGTTTCTTGTCGATTTTTTATGGCAGTGGCACACACACTAAAGGGAGATCCTGTGGCGCTCGACGAGCGGTGTGTCTGCGAAGATGTTGATTAAAAGCGGCACAGTTCATGAATAGTTGTAGGTTGTAATTGGGGATAAACAAATGTCCTGGGAGTGAGTTCCACACTGCGCCAGACAAAGGAATTCCTGTAAAGCGATGTTTTAGGTGTTTCCAGATGTACGACGAACTGGTGCGCTCTTGCCGTCTGTCGTGACTGTCTGACTAGCGTTGCTTGGGGCGGGATGAGGCAAGCCAAATCTTGGAAACATCTTCCGTGAAAGTATCTGTACAACAGGGAAATCTCGGCCACATGTCTGCGGTGTTCAAGACTATTCCGAGGGTGTGCTTTGGTGCGGCACCCCAGATGTGTGAGCAATATTCTAAGCACGGTCTTATTTGCGCTTTGTAGAACAAGAGCAACTGCTGCGATGTATACAGTTTTTTGTTGCGAAATAGCGCACCAAGCTTCTGGGAGGCTGATTTTGCGATGTTAGCAACGTGGTCATGCCAGGACATATTGCTGTTGACCGAGACACCCAGTAGTCCGATTTGCGAGTATAAAGGAGTGTTCGATCCTGCCATAATAATGTCAGGGCCCGCCGTATTGGTCCTCTTGGTAAAGGTGGCTGCTTGGGTCTTTGCTGCATTGAGCTGGACCAAATTTCTGTCGCCCCAAGTTTGAACTCTCTCCAGGTCTTGATTAATTGCTGTAATCTACCCCTGTCTGCGGTGATAAGTCTCAGTCGCTGGTAAAGGTTTTTCTGATCTAAATTGGGATACAAGGGTACTGCCATCTGCAAAACTGTAAACAGGATTGTTCGTTTCGGTTAGCAGGTCATTAATATAGATGAGGAACAGAGTTGGTGAAAGCGTTGCGCCCTGAGGCACGCCCGCGTTAATAATGAATGTGTCTGAGATGTGTCCATCAGCTTCAACGTGCAGAGATCGGTTCTTAAGGACGCTAACCCAAACTAACCCAAGCTACAGAGAGAGGCTGGTAGTCCGAAGGACGTCAGTTTGTTGAACATAGATCTCATCGTTCATAATATAGCTTTATTGGATTGCAATAGCTCTTTTATCAACTGCAATGATGTAATGACATTATCGGTTGTGACGCCATATCTTTGGCCAAGTGATTCTACTAAATCTGAAACCTGCCTTTTGTTTTATTATTATAAAAATTCGTTGTTTTGGCTGCAGCCCAAATTTTAATGCCATAATTCTACGGTTTAACCTTATATATACCCTAAATGAACAACTTTCAATTCATCAACACATACTTCAAAGATAGAACAGATTTTTTTTACAATTTTGTGGAAACCTATTTAAAAAGTAATCTTCAAACTCAGCCAGGTTTTGCAACATTCGAAGACCGTCGCGTGTTTCAAAATTATCAAACCTCATAAAACGCACCATTTCTTTGAATCTTTCACTAGTCATAATAGCAGGAAAAACATTCATTTGAAATGCCGCATTTTTGCTGCTTCATAACCTGTCGGAAATGGACGGGTTTCTAAATATTTATTTTCATTTCAATTTATTTTATTGGGATAAGTAGTTTTATTTACTTATACTCGTACAGGAACTGTATGATTTATGGGAAATAGTTTTGCCCTATATTTGAATTTTCGCGCTAACAATGCACATTATTTGCGGATATACACTCCTTTTATGCCTGTCGACTGAGCATGATGTCATGCGCAGAAAAGGGCCGAAGTAGTACAGCACAGAAGTACAAGGGACGGCGTGCGACCATTAAGTCATGAAATCCACTTAAGATTTTTCGCATATCAATTTATTTTCGCGAGTGAACTAACTCATTCAGAATAGCAAATTCAGTGTCCAGACCATCCGAAAAAG
>MU189645.1:11619-50162 GCA_016904865.1 Pissodes strobi | reverse complement strand
ATTTTAAATAAACTGCAACTTTTTATTGAATAGGGGAAGAAGTGTTTAGAAGCATCTCTATCAAATTATTGCAAAACGGCGTTCTATTTTCGAGGGTTTGAGCACTCTGCTTAGCCGTAAAGTGGTATATAAATTAGGGCTGCGCCCTCGGCAAAAAATCTGCGGTACATAATCGAATTTATATAGAGAAGCGGACCTAAAAAAATACCGCGAAGGCGAGAGTTTTCAATCAAATGAAATAATTCCCCTGGAGTGCAATTTTCCAACATTCAGTCATTCAAATGGCGAGCATAAGAAGACTGGCCTGCCCCGAGTAGTATGGCCCTTTGGGGCTACTAAATTATACTTACTGACTCTCGCTTACTTCATCGCTTTCAAGGGCGTTACATATTTTACTTTTACTTTATTTCTGTGTCAAAATAATTCCTTTGATTAAAAGTTATTTTCTGCATGATACATTTTTGTCGTGTAAATTATTACATATTGTCATATTGACTTTTTAATTCAGTGGTAGATGTGGCCCATCCGCATCGCCCGGTAAAATAACAGCACATTGGTTTAGGTGGCATGAAGTTATCTCTGGTTCATGTTTCGTCACCATGCCTTTGTGATCGGGTTGCCAGGGTGGAAAAGAAGAAATATTGCCTGATGGCACCTTCCTGCAGTCGGCACTTTAAATGTATCGCTTACAAAGGCGAGACGCCTTTAGGCCAGACGGAGTGAAAAGTGGTACGAGGCATGAGCGGTTGGTTAACCAATATTACGTCAGGTTCCGCGAGGGGGCAAGGACGGAAAAACGATTTATGTTGCCAACGAGAATAAACATATGAAATATTTCGATGTCATAGCATTCAATTTAAGCAGATATCGAACAACCAAATTCATTTATTGCTTGTATAGACCACCTAGCAAACACCAATATAAACTCAGATCTTGGCAATCAAATTGATTTTCTGCAGATCAGCTATCCAACGGCAGAAATTGTCATAGTAGGAGACTTCAATGTACATAACATCGACTGGTTGAAACACTCCAATAAAAACGGCAATGAATGACGAGAAGCCGAGACTTTGCTATCAGTCACGGATCACGGACTTACTCAGCTGGGTTGTACCTACCAGGATCCCTGAGCGTCAAAAAGACTTTGGTAGCCTCTTGGATCTATTCTTTGTAACGAATTGAACAGTTGGGCGTCACTTTGTGACCAAATCTAGCTCAGTCGTCAATTTGTCATGATAGTTAATTTATTTAATTAATTTTTTATGCATGAGACTTGTTTTAATTTTCTTCGGGCGTTGTTCGATGTCCTCTTATTAACAATTTTTATATTTTTGGGCGCCAGGGTTCCTAGAGACGATGCGAACTGAATATAAATATTTAGATATCAATAACTATAAAGATAAGAATGTCAGAAATTTGCCCTTGTAATTCGCGTCTCACAGACCTCAATCTTGCGATAAATTAAACAAAGGAATTTTAAAATAACAATATATTAATTTTATAATTAATTTACAAATATAAGTGATGAAATTTGAAAAATTTAAATCTATAGATCTAAGATGTAAATATAACTTATGAAATTGTTTGAAATATAGTTTTTGAATAAATTGACTAGCAATGAGAATGAAAGTTAAAAGATTAAAAACATTTAATAATTACAGATCGTTGGTCTTTCCAATCGATTAATCTTCTGACTGATTAATACTTAACTTCGTTCAGTTATTCTGTAACCATGCGATCGTGTTGGGACCTCCACTGAAACCGCTTCTGCCTGTACCTAAATTCAAATGAGTTAGGGTTATCCAGGACTTATAGGTAATCCATGTGACGATTCCCACCAATTTGCATGGTACAGCTGTCGTCGACGTCGCCAATCAGTCATAACATGAAAAAAATAGATAAGTCTTAGACCAACGTATACTGCTAATTAACTAATGTTCAGGGAAAAATCGTGTGGACCTCAGTTAGACTGTTACATAGGTGGTAGCAATCGACAATTTGAAAATTTACTGGTTACAGCAGGTATAATCAGAACTTAAATTACAATTTTAAGTTGAGCAAAAATTATAAATAACTACTGTTAAGCAAAAATTATAAATAATTACTGTTACTCAAGATATTCTTTTTCTTTACTTTAAGATATGAAATTCAAAAGACATTATGATTGAAATTTAAAATTCAAAATAAGATTATGGAACTACGTCCCAAACAGCAAATCTAAATAAAAGATAACTTGAATTTAATGATAAATAGAAAAATAGAGGTACAACCTCTCTATAAACGAGTCTTATAACTCCAAATAAGTAATTTATATTACTTTTTTTATATATGTATGGTCTTTGGCACATAAACAATACTTGAGCGTAATTACACCTCAATTAATTAAAGATAAAGATAACGTAATCACTATCTCGCATTGAGATAGAAATTTAGATAAAAGATAGAAAAACCAGGTAAATTGGCACATGTGAGATTAACCTCCTATAAATGCAAATCAATGTCGGTACATCAGTGTTAAGACGAGACAGGGCGAGTGCTAAAAATTATATGCTTGATGTAACAAATAAACTGGAAATTTAATTAAATAAGCCTGGAAAGAAAAAATATTAAAACCAACAATACTACTAGGGAAAATTCGAAGAAATTCTACCGAAATTCAATTTACCACCTTTACAGAAACATATAAAACTTACTCCAAGAATTTCCCAAATAATACTGTTCAATTTGAATGAAAATTCGTAAAATAATGTGCGTGACTGCTAAACGATGAAATAATTACGTTCTCGGTAAATTTAAACTAAACCATTATCAAATTACATGAATTTGACTAATTAGAGATGCAATTATATACCAATAAATCGCTATCTTAATCCAACGGTCACTACAAAAAATTTAAGATTATTGAAGTTGTAAGTTAATTGAAAGTGTAATATAAAAATGCTAAATCCTTGCTTTAGCCAAATACGATTAAGCGAATCAGAAACAATTATTAATTATGTATTTAAAAATGAAAAAATTAGTGAAATATATTGCAAGATGAATAAAATATTTCAAGATTAAAAATCAGCATTCACCCGGTCAAGCGTCGCCACAAAGATGAAACGACCTCGCTTTCAAAATTCAAGACGTTCAACAAATTATGATTTTCGATGTTTTAATTGGATGGTTTATATCATGTGACTACCACTATAGGGCACGCGGCGTCAAACCAAAGAAATACTCAATATATACTAAATATAGTAATATATATTAAATTAAATTCATAAATTGTAGGTATTAAATAGCGTACTACGCTCTCCAATTACCAACTACATGAGATAAGCCCGTTCCCGAATAGATGTCACTACCAAACATAGTAATCTACCGTGAAACAAATCCACAAATTGTAGGTATAAACCAGCGTACCTGTGCTTCTTTAATAATTAGTTGCACGAAATATATCCATTCGCCAATAGATGTCACTGGCGATTCATATCCCAAACATCGAAAATCATTCGTAATTAAACTGAATTTAGTGGAGCGGAATAAGCTAATATTCCGTTACATCTTAACAACTAATCCTGACCACTACACCGTAACTGTCCAACCTCCATTGGGCTCATCAAACCACAATCTTATCTCCGCAAACTGTGTACCTGTTATCAAAACACAGGAGCCACAGGTACCTCGAAAGGTTTGGTACTACAAATCTGCGAAGTGGCGTGATATTCGCGAGATTTATCTTTCTTTTCTTTGGAAAGATGTCTGCTTTAGGAATCTAAACACCGCTGAATCTGCTGATGAGATAACTCAAGTTATTCTAGCTGGTATGGAAGCTTTCGTCTCCTCTTGTATGAAACGTACACGAACAGTAAACCATGGTTTGGGAAAAACTGCTCAAGAGCGTTAATGCTAAAAATACCGTCTATCGCAAATCGCGCCGAGATTCGACAGCCGAAAATCGAAATATATCCATTACGATTAGAAACCAGTATAAGCGGACCATTGACGAGAACAAATATGTATATAACGAGCAGATCAAGGACAAGCTTCCCAACTGTCCTAACGGATCAAGATCCTCTTGGTCAGTTGCCAAAGCTCTCGATCAGGGTTTCTCAAAGATGCCAATCCCACCACTGACTAAAAATGATGACTGAATAGCGGAAAAGGCCAAAGAAAAAGTGAACATTATTGCCGAAATGCTTGCATCAAATCCTCAAGGAAAGACTCCCCCAACTATCCCGAGAGTGAATTCCTCAATGTCAGGTCAGGTATTTCGCCAACGCCAAGTGGAATGAATACTCAAAAGCCTAGGCACCCACAAGGCCACAGGACCAGATGGAGTTTCCAAAATAGTGCTTAAGAAATGTTGAAAGAAAAGCTGTTAAAATATCTAGAATGGGCAGGCATCATAAGCGATCGCCCGTAGGGCTTCCGCAAGCACAGATCAACGGGAGATCTCCTGACTTACGTGACCTACCTGTGGACCAAAGCAATCGAAAGCTACGGCGAATCTCGTACAGTAGCTCTCGACATAGCCAAAGCATTTGATAGGGTATAGCATGACGGATTGTTAAGCAAATTGACAGCATACGGACTACTACCCGCACAGCTTCTATGGCTTCCAATTTCTGAAGGGATCGAAGCATCCGAGTTGATATTGATGGAGGAATATAAAATTAATGCCGGAGTTCCTCAAGAGCAGGAATAATATGGGAGATAATATACACCATATTATCTCCCATATTATTCCTGCTCTATATTAACGATCTCATAGTCAGGACAAATAATTCTATTTACAACTTAGCGGACGACAGCACTCTTATATCCTTATTCGTGTCGCGGACTCCAATGACCGCTGCTCGTTCCCAACGCGAGCAAGAGACTCAGATTGTTGCCATCAATGAGGATATAACCGCCATCGTGGAATGGGGCGGGGAAAACAATGTCCAATTTAACGCAGGAAAGACTCAAGCAGCTGCTTCCTCAAAAAAGCAAACACCGCAGGACCTGAGTTATCAATAACAGGACAAACACTGACTCAACGTAGAAAACAACATGTCTTGGCGTGATCACGTCACCAAATTCGCCAAAGCAGCAGCACAATAGCTAGAAGAACTCTATAGAGAAAAAAAATTGTATACGCCTCATGAGCTTACTGAAACCTGCCACTGGTATCTTCTCTAACTGAGGTAGGTACCTTAATTTTTCCTAAATGTTCCTATGACATGATATCTTTTGGAATAAACTAATACTTTTACTTTGGGCTCCAATTTGTTTTAAATCGTAACTAGTGAAGGGAGCCAAATGTCAGGGAGTCTCTTTAGGCATGTTTAACATACTTTTTCCTGCGTAGTGAATGGCACTGTGCCGTCAGTTATATAACGCGTGAGATTTAATGCCCTAGACGTATAATTAACGCTAACAATCATTTGAGTAATTTTATACGTTATTAAGTTTTTTCTTGAAAACAGCTGCCAGTGAAATTTAGGATTTAACGCGTTTTAGGCAGAACTTGGGAGCAGCTGACGGTCATTTGTTTTTGACGATCCAATTTTCCGTTTATTACGTCACAAGTGCGATTTTTCAAAATTTTGCTTTAATATGCGATGACTGACAAACAATTAATTAATTTTGATGAAATTTTCTGGATACGTTCCCTTTGATGGTCTACCGAACCCTATTATTGAAGTTGGCGACAATCGGAAAATAGGGAATGGTTTTTGGGCGCGCATATTTTAAAAAAGGGATCACTTTGGGTCGTTCCAGCACCGAAAAAGCAGAGGGAGTCGAAAAAACTGAAACGACAGTTCGATAAGGAAATTACAGGAGGAAAACTCTAAATGTTTTTTTTTCGAAAACATAGATTTATAGGCCAAAAAAATCAAGGATTTTTTTTTAATTATTTTTTTTGTAAAAAAAATTTACTTGACGCACATCTACATAATAAGAGATACTTTTTATACAGGGCCAGCTAGTATACATTTTTCGCAGGTTCGAGTTATGGCACGACACGTCACCACATAATATTTTATTGCTGGAATATGGCTATTGATTTATAAATCTACAGTGGTTTGTATAAAATATGTCGCGAAGTTTATACAAACTAAAACATGAATAAATAGTTACTTAGATATTTTTTAAATGCAGTTTCCAGAACTTAGAAATTATATGCACACGATACCTAAAACAAAATGCTACAAAATACGGTGGTCGTATTTAGAAGCGGTTTTTAATAAAAATATTTATTCTTTTAAAAAATTGATAGAATCGTTTTTTGCTGGGATTTGATCTGTTACCGATGTTAAAATATCACTTACAATATTTAAATTGTCTTCTACAGAACGTTGTTCGGTATATTGTACTTCATGTATTTCTAGAGATAAATTGAGTTGGCTTTTGTCTTGATATACGTGTTTGTTGACAGCAACAGCCATCCTCTATTGATATAAACAGATTTTCAGAACTAAAGGCAATACACTTTAAGTGAGCTTGAGAAGCCTTATCAATATTAATAAAACATATATTATGTTTGTCCTTTGCTATTTGTAGCACCCTTTATTAAGCTGGGTTTTTATTATTTTGCTGTATGCTTTATTGATCATGATAAAGATTTATCAATTTAATAGGCTTTGACAACCACAACACTCAGCTAAAACTTTTTCAATTTGCTGCTACTCTAATTTTTGCCTTTTTTCTTGGGGGCACTCTCTTTTAGATGTCTGGGCACCGAACATTAACAAGAGACTAGAAGGTCCACTCTCAGTCGGCACTTTTAATGTAGCGCTTACAAAGGCGAGACTTTAGACCAGAGGGTGTGCGGTTAACCAGCATTTCATCAGGTTAAGCGACGGGGCAAGGAGGGAAATACTGGGGGCGGGGCTTAGAGTGAACCTTCTAGTCTATTGCTAATGTTCGGTGGTCTGAGGTTTTGATAGGTAGCTCGGATGATTAGACAAAATACCTGGTACTGTACCGAAGTATTCAAAATAATTATCGAAAAAATTAAAATTTGTATTTGTATCCATAATATGGGTTGTAACCCTTTCAATTTCATTGGGCGTAAAGTGGAGTTCACACACCTAAATTATATATTTACTTGAATTGCCTGCGTTGGACCAAAGTTTTGGGTCAAGGCAGCCATTGAATATAATACAACCACCAAAAGTTTAAAGTAAGCAAGTATTTAAAAAATAGAAAAATCACACAATTAATTAATATCATATGTTGTGAACGTAATGTTAGGCACAACCTCTGAAAATCCATTGTGTATGACTAGTCACTGTCTATAAAAATAGAAAAACAAAACTTACCCCAGTATTCTTGGTCGGAACAAATGATTCTTCCCTCTTAATTT
Organism: Pissodes strobi; assembly: GCA_016904865.1. NCBI lineage: Eukaryota > Metazoa > Arthropoda > Insecta > Coleoptera > Curculionidae > Pissodes > Pissodes strobi. The sequence continues at coordinate 42,826 of MU189645.1, read as the reverse complement.
AATTTATAGTTTCTGTTTTGTTATTGGTTCCTGTTTAGACAAATTTGACTTTGTTCAGCTGCCATTGACTTTTATCTAAAATCATTGAACACATATCGAAATGGCTGAGTTTAAGTGTGATTCCTTCCAGAAAATCGTCGTAGAAAAGGATAAATATAAACTTCGCTGTAGTGGGGAGTGTCGCCGGAATTTTTGTATCGCCTGTACTGTGCTGGATAAGGCAACAACAAAGGTGTTATACCAACAAAAGTAACACAATATCAGATTTTTCTGCAGTGTTTGTGACTCTCCTACGTTAAAATATCTTCACGACAAGGTGCCACAGCTACAAGGATCGCAGACCTCTCTGGAAAATGTTCTGGGAACTTGTCTAAAGAAGAACAAAGATCTTCTTCCAATCATTTCTGAAATTTACGACACCTTGAGTAACCATTACTCCAAATGGAAAATTTTGTACAAAAAAAATAGCTGACCTTCACAGCCTCCATACCAGATTCTCTGATAATAAACAAGAAACTTTATTGGAAGGAAATGAAGCAAGATATATTCAATCTGTCATCTATTTTTATGGACAATCATGATGAGTCTGTTAAAGTTCAGATTCACGACTCATCAAAGGAAGAGTTACTGAAGGAAATGGGCGATATGCGAAAAAGTTTAAGTCAAATGGCACTCAAGATAGAAAAGTTGGCTGCCAAATATAAGCCAATTATTAGGAGTAACCCACCAACAGTAAAAAAAAATCGATTTCGACTCAGACCGACCATACAGATAACCATTACTTCTCCTAAATTCATTGCTCCCACACCTCACATATCCCCCATAAAAGTAGGCTGGCACTATGTGGTAGTGTCCAAGATCCCACCTCCTTATACAGCAAACCAGCTTGCACACTATGCCAAAGAAAAACTTGGAACTACTGACTTTATCCGGTTACAGCAACAATTTACTGTGATTTCTCTAAAGCTTTCGATTGTGTAAATCATAATATCTTAATTAACAAATTACAGTAGTACGGATTCAGAGTAGTGCCTCTAGAATGGTTTAAGTCATATCTTAACAACAGAAGTCAGCTTGTGAGGGTTGATACGTCGATGTCTTCTTGCAAGCCAATAGATGGTGTAGTACCCCAGAGTTCAGTACTAGGCCCTATTTTGTTTCTGCTCTTTATCAATGACATTGCTTGTCTGGACATTAGCGGTAAAGTCTGTCTCTTTGCGGACGATACTAGTTTCACTTGGAACAACCCGGTTATTACGGCGCTTCACAGAACTGTATCTAGTGACTTAATCACCATTAAATCGTGGTGCGATTCTAATCTTCTGTGCCTCAACGTTTCTAAAACTAAAGTTTTGTCATATGTTGCAATCTTTTGTACTTAATAACACCACTAATGACGTCGTTGAATCTGTGAAATTCTTGGATCTTGTTGTGGACAACCATTTAAAGTGGGACATGCACATCGATGCCTTATCAAAAAAATTAAGTTCTGCCTGTTTTGCGCTAAGAACTGTTTCCAGGGAGCCTAACGTGCCAACTGCTAGAACAGTCTATTATGTCCTTTTTGAGCCGCACCTCCGATACGCCCTTCTATTCTGGGGTACGTGTTGTGCGACTCAATTTGAGCGTATTTTCAAACTATACAAAAGAGAGCTGTTCGATACTCACTAAGACTAAACAGTAGAACTCACTGCCAGGATTTCTTTAATAGATTTAAAATATTAACTCTTCCTTCCTAATTCATATTTGAATCCGTTTGCTGGATCCGCAAGCACGTATCTGCTATTCCAGATAGGCTCACAACTATCCACTTAGGAATACGGAGCATGATTTTTATCTGCCAACCCCACGCTCAGAGTTAAAGTGTGGCAAGCATAACTGGAACAGCGTAAAGAATGCGGACCAAAAATTGGCGATGTTGTCGAGTAGTTTTTTGAGAATTAATATTTATATCTATTATTTAGATAAACTCATAATTTAATATACTCATTAACTCATTGAAAATAAAGAGTAATATCCAAATTGGAACTTTACTATTACTTCAACTTTAATTCATAATCTATTTGACACATTATCAATTTAAATAAATTTGCGACATTTATATCTATTTGCCCGATACATCCGGCAACAGGTGCGTCAAGTTCCCCTCGTCCTCGTGACAAAGTGCATCAAGGCGATTGGCTGCAAGCCATTTTTTCTCTCTTCGCTCCTCAAACGTCGCTGTTCCAAATAAGTTTGCCGCACTTTAGTTAAAAGCTCTATGTTGCACAATGCACAAAAATGCACAATTATCTGCCATTTGAAATGAAGTCAATAACTTCTTTTCCCGCAGTTCGCAGAGCTTTGAGATCATACTTACTGGAGAGAGCCTTATACGCTCAGTCAACGACTTTTTTAATTAATACTTAATTTTGAGCATCTTACACACTGGTTTAATGATTTCATGTTTATAGTTTAATGTTTGGTGTTTAGTGTTTAGGATTTGATGTTAAATAATTTGATATTTAATATTTTATATAATATTTTGACCACGTACAATTTGCACAATTGTACAAAGTTTTGTACAGTTAGGTTTTTATTTTTCATTTTATTGTATGTTTCTATTTGTGTTTTTATATGTTTTGTATTCTAGTTCTAGCTTTGTCTACAAATTGTAAACTTTTTTGAAAATAAAGCATCTTATTATTATTATTATTATTATTATTATTATTATTATTATTATTATTATTATTATTATTATTATTATTATTATTATTATTATTATTGACCAATTTCCCTAAAATATTCGACAATGCAATTTTGATAAAAGATCAATGGCTCGAAAATCTGAAGGAAAATTCTTATATAACAACCCTTAAATAGTAATACAACGATCCGATAGACCTATTTAAACATGAAGGAATAGTGGCAGAAACGAAGGACAGCACATTAAGTACATCATCAGTAAGCTTAAGAAATATCTTCACTATCACTGCCATTCCATCCCACCATTCCCACCCAATGCATTTTTATTCCTTATTTGGGAAAATATGTATTTAAAGTCCGCTGGTTCTGTTGAATCATGGAAATGTCTCTAATACCCTAGCAAGTCGCAAAATTACTTTGTAATTGGACTTATTGATAATCTGACTGGGCATATAGGCCGTTATGGAGCAACAATACTAATTTAGTTCTTCAGGGGATAATTTGGCATCACTAAAGGCAACATTACTCCGGAGTTAATTTATTATCCGCCAAGTTGTTTCTTTTGTTGGGAGTACTATAAATAGACTATTGAAGTATATGACACTTATTTAGTGGCACATTAAGTAGTGTATTTTACAATTATTTGAGGATGACTACAGGGAATGCTACGTGGGTTCCAAAACTGATCCTAAGCTATCCAACGCCAAAAACGTGTTAATGGTGCTAGCACATTTTTGGTACTCTCTGAATAAGGCAAGCAAATGAAAATGTTGAGTAGTAGTTCATTTCAAAAGGTGCTATTATTATAATTATTTACTATAACCCTATATGACTGGGGCCTATTGAATTGCGAAGAACAGGATGCAAGGAAATTCAAGGTACCTAATTCAATCAGAGACGAAACCAACGTTGTGTCAGGAGAGATAAAAAACATTTTAGACTTCTTGAAAATTTCTATTTGTTTTGATCTTTATTGCGTAATATTTCTTTTCAATAATTGCTCCGCTAGAATAGTTGGGCATATTCTTTATTACACAGATAAAGAAAGTTTGAAAGTGATTCCCAGTCTTGCGTTTCATAAAAAAACCTTAATCACAACAAAATTTTGTGTATATAATTCAATTTAAATTGATAATTATTTAAATTTTCAGTTTTTCTCTGTGATAGCTATACTGGAAATTTACATGCCAGTATAATTGCAATTATAAAGAATTATTTTGGATTAGTTTGAGCTGTACATATTCTGGATACCCCTTATATCATTGATATTAAAAGCGTGATTTGAAGATGAATAAAGGCTAATATAAATAAGTCAAGTGAAGACTAAATTACGCTTTAGAAATTCAAACTATCAATCGGGAAAAAAATATACACCAGATTAAAGAAAGAAAAGACCCATGCATCCAGGGTCACGAATTAAAAAAGACTTTAATGATACAATAAGGGGATTATAGCAATCCCCGTGTACCAGTTAACTAAAGTGATTATCTGTGTAGTGTTTAACATAACTCCGCCCATGGATATTTAGAGATTTGCTCTCACCCCAATTGAGACTGGGTCTAGCACATTCGCAAATTGCATTTACAAATAGGGGGTTAAGTCACGTTTATACATTTCGAATATGAACTAAACATGTTACCTATTTATTCATTGCTTTGCCCTGCGCTCACCCCAGCAGTGGATTTATTTAAACGGATTTGCTAATTGAGGGTCCTCTACATTGATTTTTAAATTGTCTGTTTTGGGGAGTAGTGAAACAGGCTCATTTAAATTTTTCTTAACGTACCAGGGTTGACGGCATATAATTAAAAATTTTGTAAAAATAAGTTTAATACACATCAGAAATAGTAATCAATTCTCCAGTCAAGGGTAATTTCTGAGTCCTTATACAATATATACTTATTTTTTATTTCGGTCTAAACTAAAACCGTTGTTTGAATAACTTTACTCAAGCAAAGCTAAAACTAAGGATTATATAAAATAAGAACAATGCTAGAACTAAATACACCTTGAATTTATCATTCTTAAATTTTCTTCCGATATGTATAGCTCTATACAGGGTGATTTAAAAGTACTTTGGCGGCGAGTGATTACGAAAATAAAAATACAAAATACCATCAGCACACCTCAAAGTCAGCTATTAATAAAATTGGTTCATAATTATGGAAGCAAAAATAGTAAAAATTAACTAATATTGGAAGTGGATTCAACTACATATAATAGAATAATAATCAAGAAAAATAGTTTGGGTTAACCAATACTTGTTAGAGGGTACCTATATAAAGCGGTAGAATATATACAAATTATGTAGTGCTTCCGCTGTTGGAAATTTGGTTACGTTGCAAAGAATTGTGAGAGTTTGATGGAAGTTTGTCCAAAATGTGCTAGTGATCCTAAAGCTGATAATTGTCAATCTACTGACGAAGTATGTGCAAACTGCAAACGTTCCCCGGAAGTTCTTCTTATTCTTAATATTGATTACTACCATGCAGCTTATACTAGACAATGTGGTGCCCAAAGATTCACTTTGGTGGTGCCTATAAAAGAGCACATGAACGCTGATGTGTTTAATACAAACAACGGATGCCAACCAACAACAAACCTTATGTATGTAAATACAGCCGGTTTATTATATCATAAGCTTGAATAGATAATTGCTAAATGGAGGCCGATGGTAGTATGTTTATCGGAAACACATCTTATTGAAGATATAAATGACGGCGAAAGAGACATAAATGGTCATCAGTCATTAATGTGTTTTCTTCAAGTAGTGGAGTATCCTGTTATTTTAATAACTTCTTGTTCTTTTATGCCTTCTTTATCCAATTTGGACACAGCTGTCGCCCTCAAAGAATGATTGCTATTTTTTTTCTTTTCTGCTGCTATCCCTTTTTTGCTTGGTTTGACGTCCATGTAGCAATTAATTTTCTTCCTGCGTGGATATTTATATAACATTTTCCATTTCTCCAAAATAGATTTGCTGTTAAAAAGAATCGAACACTTTTTATATCTTGCCGTTTCTCAATAAACTTTTTATGTAGTCGTACTGGGCAGATATTTAATTTTTGTTGTTCCGAATTACCGACATCGAAGAAGCGCAAGGTTTAGTACCCCCTTGAGATCTTACTAAAAATTGGGTCATACTGAAATCGGCCAGTTCTGTCTTCTTCGTTGTTAATTATTCGTTGTTAATTCTTCCTTAAAGTAGCTGACCAAATATTTTACCCCTCTCCAAGCTAATTCAAATAACAAAACAATAGATAGTTTTTCTGGAAGCCATCAGGATTATCTTAATTTCACGAGTTCTGTTGTAACTGCTTTCACTTAGCCCATGTTCTATTACGCGCTGACTTAAACTCAATATTTGTAAATGGGTTAAAGGCGATGCTAAAATCTGTATCATATTTTTCCATAAGCTATTGGGCCGTCATGTTCCACATTGCTTCACGGTATTTTCTTTGTAATCTTAACTACCATTTTGTTGCCACATATTAGACGCCAATCCTTTAATATGTTCGTTATCTCCGGAATATTTCTGTTGGGTTTAAAATCTACTATCGTTTATTTTTATGCTTTATACACACACAATATAACGCGATTAGTTAATTACTACCAGCGGTCCATATGCCTGGTTCACTCAGCGGTGTTAATATTTATAGGTATGGGTCGTAGAGTTGATGAGAGTTGGACGAAGGCGCCACTAAATTTTCTAGTATGCAGAAATCAATGATTTAGACATGGAAATTAGAGTAGCAAAATTCTGAAAAATATCGTATCTAAGAATATTGAGAAACCTGAAAATAAGTTGCCTAAACTCAACTTCAGCATACCAAAGTAAACATCAAAGATCCTACTTAAGCTATTTATTTAGATATTAAATATATTCTGAGACATTACGTGCACACTAGAACATTTATTAGATCTGAAACTTAATTAAGATTATAGTATCGGACATAAAATAATTACAATATTCTTTAAAATAAATGTTACACAAATTATATATTTAATCTTAAATTCTAAATCATCAATACTGAATAACTAAAATCTGAATTTATAAAGTTCTGACTAAAAGGGATCTTTCGCGAATTGGGTTTAGATTATGCTAATTTATGATGAATTAACCTTTATACGTCATATACCTATCCCCACCAACATAAATGTATGATACACTGGAGATACTTCGGTTTTGTTGGCGAAAACGCTAGCTTCTGTCTGATGCAAATGACATAACCCAAACAAAACCTGCTCCAGACCGGATTATGCTTGGCTAACCTAACCATGACGTCATCAACATTTCCCCTAAAATTGCTTTAAGTAACTGAGAATCACAGAACGCCCTAAATAAAGATTAATCCCTTAAATAAAAAAATATAAAGATAAGTTTGATAAAATAAGACAGGCAATTATAGGGCCCACTTGTATTCCTAGCAGTAGTTGGCTGCTATTTCCCAGCCTATACGGCTACTTGGCTGGACCCACTTAAGGCTTTTTACTGCTTCCTGAGAAGCTGCACGTCACACCATGCGGTCAGTGATGCTGAGAGGTCTCAAGCGAGCAGGAATGAAGCTTGAAAAACTCTAGGCCAAAGAAAAACCGGGCGGAGAATGGAAGCTCAGCTCCGAGGAACGACCCTAATTAAATCATAAATAATTTTAACCATTTAATATAGAAATATAAGGATGTAACTTGTCTTTTTCTCTCCTTACGCTCTCATCGCGCGCAAGGGGAAGATCTCGTCAAATACCAAAAGATATCTTAGACATCCGTCAAGAGAACGTTCGAAAAGGAGGTACGACTACTAGCACCAGAGACTCTGCTAGCACCTCGGAACTGCATGAGTCAATATCGGTTGGGAATGTTCCAATATTCCAAAATATGAATTAGTTAGGTATGTGAGGTTCTAATATAAGGTAAAGATAATATCAACCACATAAATCTACCAGTGAAAGAGAGTCATTTGCATAGCTACAACAAAAGAAAAATCTCAGAAAGATGAGTCCCGTAACAACGACGTTCTAGGTGTTCCCAACTAAATCGTATGTTGATTGTTGCATGTTCATTGGTAAAGAACATAAACTGCTGCCATATGCACTGCTTACTTTTTTTGTATTTTTTTGGTTCACTTTCTACTTTTTTCTCTGTTACGTGTTTCTCCAAAACGAGATATTTTTGAAGAATATTTGACATTAATAGATAAACACAAAATATTGCTGATTACACTAGCCGTAGAGGGTGGCTATTTAAAGAAAAAAGTCATGCACAAAGTAAAGATCTGCCGGGCTTTTATCGGTACCTGCCGGGGGACATGTAAATTGGTTCCCAAACTAAGAAGGATCAAAAATAATTTGTAAATTGGCTCCCAATTTTTTTGGTTGACTTGATCTTTATGTGTAAATTGGTTCCCAACATTTTTAATTTACCTAACCTTTACGTGTAAATTGGTTCCCGAGATTTATCTAATAAAGCACGGTTTGATTTTTATAAATCTGTTTATTATACAACATAGTGTTCTACATTCAAAATTGCAACTAATACAAAATAATAACTTTTATCATTTCAATCTTTAGTAGGTAACAGCACAGTGAAAAGAAACACATTTAAAAAAATGTAGTCGACTAATTTCCTTTCTTGAATAAGATTCTAGCATTTTTTCTATAAATTTTTGGCGATTCTTGACTTTAGTATGTATTTTAGCCGTAATATTGACTCTTTGTAATTTTACATAATTCTCAGTTTGAAATTCTTTAAGTTTTTCCAAAAAAATAAAAATGTTAGGATGTGTTTTATAAAAAGACGCATTGAAATGTTTGTGAAAAGATTCACAGGCATTAGTAGTGCGCGTAAGTTCAGCTGCATTCTGGTTCTGAGTCCAAAGGTAAGGTGGAAAGAGAGAATCTTGTGTTATATAATTATCTATTAAATAATCTGGATACTTTTGAACATTTGTCGTATGTTGCTCCTATCGCAGTAGTAGTAGTAGTAAGGGTGGAGGGGCCGAAGCCCGGTAAGTAGGCCTATAAGTCCCTTTTCACCATCCCCGATCCGCCCTCCCCTACTTGGCTACTTCCAACACCCGGCCCGCACTGAAACGGCCCGTCACCTTGATAAAGGTGAGGACGTCCTCCCAGTCCAGATCCTTTAGATCTTCCCGAGCAAGTGTTGGTGCTCCCAGTATATTCCTCCTTAGGCGACTCCACCTATCACAAATTCCTATATAGTGGTATGAGGACTCCTCCCCTGTCGCGCAGTTCGGGCAGAGTGGGCTGTCCCTTACGCCGATAAGGTGCAGATGTCTGTTTAGGCTTCCATGCCCAGTCAGAATACCTACCAAGTTCCTGATGTCCTCTCGGCTCTTTTTTAGCAGTCGCCTTGCTCTTGATCTGTCAGGATTTAGAATCATTTCCTTGGCTTGTCTGCATCCTTCTTTTCCTCTCCAATTATGTTTTGTCTTGTTCCAGGCCCAGTTATTTAGTTCCTGAGAGATTTACCTTTTACTTAAGCCCAGACCAGGTTCTGGACCGACGAGGTGGCTCATTGAGCCTTGTCTTGCCAATTCATCGGCCTGTTCGTTGCTCTCGATGCCACTGTGCCCTGGAACCCATCTGAGTCTTACTTCCTTGCGCACAGCCAATCTGTCTAGGGCGTCTCTACATTCCTGAACTAGCTTACAGCTTGCCCTGGGTCTTTGGATCGCCCTGAGAGCGGCTTGACTGTCCGAGGAAATATATATACACTCTACACCGTCTGTTACCTCCGCCTTGGTTGCTACTTCCAAAATAGCAAACACCTCCGCCTGGAAAACAGTGGCATATCTCCTCAGCGAAGTGCTTTCTCCTGATTTAGTGTTGTCTAGGTGTACACCGGCTCCGGATGACTGTGTATTAGCTATCCATGAGCCGTCAGTGTACCATGCGTGTACGCCGCTCGGCGTACGTACCTGGCCTGACAGCCACTCTTCCCTTGATGGAAATTCCACTTGGAAATTCCTTCTCAGTCTTAATCTGCCATCTGGAATATTGCCTTTGGTCGCAATGATGGGTAGATCCCTACTCATTTTGGCGGCAATAGTCGTATGGCCTTTCCCTGTGTAGTCCGTTCGCCATAGGCCACTGTCGATCATCCTTTTGTGAGCCGCCATTGCCTCTCTCTCAATCCAGATCGGGAGGTCCGGCAGCCCCAGGATGATGTTCAGTGCTGCTCCGGGAGTTGTTCTCAATGCTCCGGTAATACCCAAACAAGCCAGCCTTTGCAGTCTGGCCAGTTTCTGGGCATTAGTGGCTCTGGCCACCGCTGGCCACCAGACCACGGATCCGTAGGAAATCCTCGGTCTTATCACAGCAGTGTACAGCCACTGCAGGATGTAAGGTTTTAAACCCCACTTCCCACCTACCGTTCTCCTTAGTTGCCACATAATCGCGTTTGCCTTATTCACCACCTGTTCAACGTGTGCCTTCACCACCTGTTCAACGTGTGCCTTCCAGATCAATGTCTAAAATAACTCCCAAATATTTGTCTTGTTGACTTAGGCTCAGTCTCGTCTGGTAGAGTATGGGATGTATAAAACCTGTTAGATTTCGTTTCCTTGTGAAGAGAATGAGTTCGGTCTTCCCTGGGTTTCCTGAGAGATCATTCTCCTCACACCAACCTTGAACTGTCCGACACGCCACCTGCATACGCTCGCAGTCCGTTCTCACGAACTTGCCCGTGATCATTACTAGCCCGTCGTCAGCATATGCTTGTGCGTAGAATCCCTCAAGATTTAACCTTCTCAGGAGGCTGTCCATCACCAGGCACCACGAATGTGGCGAGAGGCAGCTGCCTTGTGGGCAACCCCCTCTTACCCCGGCTTCGACGCGAACTTCTCCCAGTGTGGCGCTGATCTTTCGGTCTTCCAGTGCCGTTTTTACCCACTTGACCAAATGAACTGGTGTTCTCTTGGCCTGGAGGGCTTGACAGATAGTATTCGTTTTAGCCTTATCGAAAGCTCCTTCTACGTCAAAGAAAAGCGCTCCTATTGCAAGTAAATCAAAAACAAATCAGTCGCTAAATGTCAAAAATGTAAGACCAAAATTCATTCGTAGCCATAGCTATAAGGACGTATTCTTGAATTTTTCTACACCACGATTGGGCAAGGTGAAACCGACACCCGATTACTTCTACTGAAGGAAAAATTTGCACCACTGCTTTACGGATGGCTTGCTTAAAATCAATAACAATTTTCGAAATTCTTAATGTAATACCATTATCCTTACAAATATTGATTAACATTAAGTTGAACAGATTTTTATACGTTTCTGTTCGCTTATTTGGTAACAATGAAAATGTTAATGGAATATAATACCCGTTGCAATAACCATGTAGAGTAAAAAATTGGCAGAAAAACTGTGTGCAGTAATTAAACGTACCGTCTAAATAAATATGTGTCACTTTTTCTAACATCTGAATATTAGATTGACACGAAAATATCACTATCTGTTTCATTCTACTGTTACAAAGTAAAAACTGCTCACCCCTACAAGTTTGGATGTTGGCCTTGTCAAGGAAGTCAAAAGTTTTCTGTATGTTTTTCTGTAAACTTGGCTGCAATTTTCTACGAGCAAATAGATGTTTCTTCGGACACAAACGTCAGATGTAACAATTGTAGAAGGCAGATTTTCTTGGAGCACTCTGTGAATAATCTTGGCAGGTTTTACGGATAGGTCCTCAACAGCTTTTCATTTGCAGGCAGTATTATCGATTTGACGGTTTAACTCCCCCACAACGGCATCATGAGAATGTTCTTGTATATGTTTTGTAATAGTTATATTATCTTCACCTCATCTTCGCCCAAAGTAAGGACAAATGATTTGCACTTTCTATTTGTCCAAGTCTATCGCTTCTCACCAGTTTTCAGGGGCTTTTGGAAACCACATTTATAGATATATTAATAACTATTAACTGTTTTCCTCGCTAACTTGAAATTATTTCGAAATTCATGACGAAAATACATCACAACTTTAAACACAGTGACCGCTATAATTTTCAGATGGTTTTTTTTTATACATGAAGGAAATAATAATCCTTTTGATACTATTTTCTCATAAAATAGAAAATTTTTTAGAATACGCTATATGAAGAGAGCAGCATTTATTTATTTCTTAACTTTCAATTAGGTATTAAGAACCAAATCCTTATGGAAAAGGTCACCTAATCAGTCTATACATCTCATATTTTTCCTTTCGAAATTATTTGAGTAAGTAATTTAAGAGATAGGTATCGAACAAAATAATTTTGTTTTCCAATATATATACCATCATTCCCTATGGACAACATATCGTTATTGGATGAACTTGGAGAAAAACTTTAAATACGAAAGTTGTAGAGCAGCTAATTGTGTATATTTTAGAAATATTTTCTATCACACCATGTGGTTCAAACATAAGCTTTTTAAATGCTTATGTTTTACAAAGCTAAGTTTCGTATCGAAATAAGAAAGTAATGCTGATAGCGCCCTAAAATATAATTTAGTTTAAAATTTAGTGATAACAATGTAACCAGGGCAAACATAGACCCAGAACGCAGTTCATCATGACATATTCATGCTGGGCATAGAGTTATGAGGGTTCTAGTCGTGGAATAAAGATGATATTCAGTTAGAAATAGCCGCCTCTTCTAAATAATTTAATGTATTAAGTTAAATTTATGTGCCCCTACCGGCAATTTGGACCGTCTGTATTTTATCTTAAAGTTATAGTGAACATTCTGGATTAGAAACAAGTTTCAAATTACTCCTTGCAGTTCCTCTTTTTGCTTTCCTCGAGAAATATGAATCGCGATAAAAATCCTGCACATAAATGGTAGACATCAAAGTAGTTTCAAAACATAATATCTAACGAACCGTACTAGTTTACATAGCCTATTTCTTGTTAAAAGTTGAGAAGTTCAATATTGGGAACTGTCATTTTACTTTTCCTCGATACTACTATGTCCACATTTTAAATTATGACATATTTCGGTCATTCCGTTTATTCAGAAATGTAACGATTAGGAAATGATAAATTCTTGACTATTAATTAAAGTTATAGCATCTACTATCCCTATTAAAATTTGTATTAACCATTTTTTTATTAAATTTTTTTTCATTCACCATCTTTTGAAGAATGGGGTAGATTCTTGTTCGTAGCGATTTATTAATAATAATAATAATAATAATACCTTTATTTCTTGTATTCAATGGTATTACAAAGTATTTAAAATATCGCATCATAAAACACATAATTAATAAAACGTCATATAGTGCCTAAACTATTTAACCTAATCCTCATAGATAAGTTGCAGAACTGCTTTCAAAGAAAAAATTCCTCCAAAGAGTACCAGGTCTCTTGTAGTAGAATGTGCTTGACCTTAAGCTTAAACGTTTTGAGATTAGGTCATGATTTAATTTCATTACTCAAACATTTAAAATATTTACCTGTTGGTAGAGAGCTCTTCTGTGCTACCTTGCAGCACGAGGTGCCTTTTCCTGGTGTTATGGCATTGATCAGAGGGTACTGACCGAAGAAGAAGTTGGTTTTTATAAGCATAGATGCACCCTTCCATTATGTAAGTGTCGAAGATTGTTAGGATTTTTAAATCTCTGAAATGTCCTCTGCACGATTCTCTGCTCGATAGCCGACACATTATTCTTATAGCTCTTTTTTGCAACCGTAAAACTATTTTACAGTGGCTATCAGCTCCCCAAATCAAAATTACGTAACGAGTATGTGAGTGGAGGTTGGCATAGAGTGGAAGCAAGATTTCCTGGCTACAACAGTTGTAGAGAAAATTAAGGGCATAGCAATTACTTCTTATACGATAGCATAAGCATTCTACATGTGTGGCCCAATTAAGCGACGAATCAAAGATCACTCCCAACAGCCTTGCCGAGGTTACTGCCATTATTTTAGTGTTAAAAACTGGGCAAAACGCATCAACACTATCCTGACGACCTGATGAAAAAATCAAAAAGGTTGTCTTCTCTTTATTGAGGATTTGATTATTATTAACTGACCAATTGTTTACCAAGGTACACAGGAACTCTGCCTGGGATTTTAGAGAAGGTATGTTTTAATTTATGCATAGGAGATTCGTGTCATCGGCATACCATACAAGGAAAGTACCGGGATCACCCCTCTTCAGGTAGTTGAACATATAATTTATATACACCACGAAAAACAGTGGGCCCAGCACCGAACCCTGAGGCCCACCCTATTTAATTTTTCTGGGCAGACTCTTATTGATTGATGATGAGCTGTGAAATCGGTCGTTGAGATATGAGGCAAAAAGTGATAATGGTTTGTTTCGAATCTCATATCTTTTTAGCTGGGCTAGCAAAAGTTGATGATGCACAGTGTCAAAAGCCCCAAAAAATCTATCATTAGCTCCAAGAAGTACTTTCTATTATCACGAGCTTCCACAATCTTGGTTAGAAAGGATCAGAGGGCAGTCTCATTGCTTCTGCCCTTAACAAAACCATCGTGTGCATTTGACAGACGTCCATACTTATTAAAGAAACAGTTTAACTGATCCTTCAAATTAATTTCATATATTTTTGAGATACTTGATAAAAGGCTGATGGCTCGATAGTTACTACAGCTGTTTGGGTCAGCTTTCTTAAAAATAGGAATGATCGTTGCTAGTTTTAATTTGCTGGGAAAAGCTCCTTCTTCATAAGATAAATTGATTAAGAATGTCAGTACTTCACCGGGAGGTGCATAATTTTAGATAGTTGTTAGAAATTCCATCTTGCCCACTGGACTTTGAATTTTTTAATCTATTCATCAACGATATAACATCATAAGACAGGGGATAGAAAGAGTGAGCTTTCACTGTATGGAATATTGGAACTCAAAAAATCAAAATCTGGATTCTCTTGTGCAGAACAACCAGTAAAGCATTTGTTGCAATTGTTTGCAATAGCTTCATCCTCCATTTTTTACAATCACATTCATAAATTTCTATTGGTTTTCTCTGTTTAAACTTACTCTGTAGGTTATTAATTATCTCCCACATAGTTTTGGATTTATTATCATACAACATAATTTTTTTATCATTTTCTTTTTGGTAAAATTGCTTGAGATTTCCCTTGTATATTCTGCTTAAAGTATTATATAATAGTTTATATTTTTTATCCTTCTTCAACAGGTCACCAACTGTGACAAACATAAGTTTTAATTAAAGTAATTCTGGTGGTATAGAACGTCTATTCTTCCTATATACAGAAGCTGCAGAAGAAATCCTTTTCAAAGGAAAACACATTTCAAAGTAATAACAAATAGTATTGGCAAAAGAGTTAAAAGCCTCCTCACATTTATCCTTGTTGTACACCTCAGACCAGCTTTTCCTCTCCATGCAAGTTATGAACTTGCTTTTGTTTGCATTGAAAAAAAATATTTTATGTTGGAATTGAGTGGGTTTCTTTATCTTTTTGAATGGTAAGTTTACTGAAGCAATTAGGGAAAAGTGATCAGAAAAATGCACTTTCACAACCGTAGCACAAAGAAACGCATTGATGTTAGTAAGCACATTGTCAATGCAAGTACTAGAGCATAAAGTAACTCTTGTTGGAGTCCTAATAATATGTTCAGTGTTAAAACACGCTAAAAGATCACACAAACCAGATATATTGAAACTAGGCACCAAAAAAATCTATTCTATTCTCAACATGTGATTTTGAGACAATTAACCTTAGCTTATTTTGTATTTGCTTCATGGTGGAAGATAATTGGGGACATTTACCATTATAAAATGTGGTATTATTTTTATTTTAGTTGATCATTCATTTCTTAATTGATTTCATTGACATTTCTGGATTCGTGTTAATCATCCTCGGTATTTGACATTTTGCCTTGCGTCTATCGTACCACGTTATATTACTACTATCCGCTTGCCAGTTCAAATGACTCGTTCGTTGAATAGTGTGCTTAACTGGTGTAAAAGTGTGTTTTCAACACTTGTTATATAATACACTATTTCCTAAGACTACATATGAAAATGAGAATTAAAGCACAGCTAGCTTCGTTAGAACGTGCCTTATATCACACGCGTGTTGAAGAAATTTTCAGTCCAGGTGATGGTGCTGATCTGACTTGACATTTTGACTTGTCAGATGAATAAGGCACGCAAAGTACAACAGTACTGTAGAGAAGTTGATTTCAACACGCTTGTGATATTAATCATTTCTTAGGAATTAAAGGAGAATGATTGTTATGCAATATATTATTTTAGGTATGATGATGAACAATCCAAGTCCTCCATCAAGCACACCGCTAGAACCCTGTAGAGTGATACCTTACATGAATGTACCAGCCTTAAGAGGGCTGTCACTTGGCCCTGGCTCTGTGGGACTGTCAAATTACGAGAGACTATCATCTACGTCGTTTTCACAACAAGGCACTGCCTTCTCAGCAATTAATTCTGCGTTTATCACAGCTGCACATCAGGTAAGAATATATCAAACGTTAGCTTAATTAAACCAATATACGAATATACACCATGCATCGCCAAGTTGAATGTAGGAAATCCCTTGTACATTTTGAGGAATTACAACTTTTTGAAGAGGCTGATATGATAAACACATGTGCCAAGTTTGAATAAATATTAATAAACCAATCCTGAGTTATTTAAATAAATGTGGTGGCAAAATTACGAAACTTTCATACTTTAGGTAATACAGCAAACGCCAGCAAAACATTTTTGTGACACTATTGCCATAAATGGAGGTAAAGCTAGACAAAATGAATAAAGATTGTTTCACATTAAAACACACATATTACCAATCGGGCAATCACATATCCAAAATAAAAGACCTTTAATTTGATATAACATACCTGGGTAATTATTTTGACAAACACGTTTTTGTAATTTTATAGTTGTAATACTAGAATAATGATAAATTAAATGTTCACAGAAAAATTAAAACTATTAGCAGTGTTTGAAATGTTTTCACTTCTTTGTCCTGCCAAGCAACAACTCAGAACAATGTCATACTTAGCTGGGAAAAAATATGACTACAGATTTTCACAAAAACATTATTTAATTGAACGTCCAAACAACCCTCCATTAATAGCTAAGCAATATCCTAACCGATCATAAATTTCATTTTTATTATTGTTGAGTTGATATTGAGAAGTTCTGTCACATTCTAATAAAAGAGTTTTTAGCTGGTTTAGATTTTAAAATTGTATATTTTTATAAATATCACTTGTTAAGTGGCCCCAGAAAGAGGTCGTTCGGCGATGGGTCAAAGAATGGCCAAAGAATTCCGTGCTGTGGGTCAAAAATATTTCCGTTAAAAATATTGTGCAACTATTTTCTAACCATGAGAGAATTATGGGCAGGCCAACCACCCATTTGATACCAGATATACTGATTTTTGCAAACAGCTTCTTCCAGTGCAGGTTCAATTCAATTTTGTATTTAGTCCAAATACATTTCTGCTGTAAGTTTGTATTCCATAAAAAATGGTCCAATAATATGATGTCCGGAAATTCCCACCCAAACATTAATTTTTTGTGGATATTGCGTCCGAATACGAACAAAATAATGTTCATTTTCTTGGCTCTAGTCACGGCAATTTTGAATATTTCATTCGTTGTTAAGGGTGAATGTACAATGTACGTGCATTGGTAAAGCAAATATTTCTCAAAAAATCCCTATTATTTTTTGTCTCAAAATAAAAAGACCTTCTCCGTTTTTCATCTGCCTTCCCGTGGTTCTCGATGTTTTTCATCCTTGTAAGGAACATATTTATGTTTTTTTAAAGTGTAAAATACTGCGGTTTCCTGTTTTTCTACGGCTTACCCATGATGCCTCGTGTTAATCATTTTATTTTCCTCCACGAGCAGTAGAATATCAAAATCTCTATTATCCCATTCTTCAACTCTATTGACATTCTGAATTGAGCATTTATAATTAATTATTAAAGTCGAATTTACTAATAATATGTTTAGTTGATCAAATTAAGGAATAGGCTTGGCAAGAAAACGAACTGAAAACATTTCAGACACTGCTCTTAAACTCTTTCCTGTATAATACTACTTAATCATAGTTACTTTTTCGTTAATGGAATAGCTCATATTTAGCTATAATTAAAACACTTTAAATGAAAATATAGACACTGATATTAGTTTTCGTTTGGTCAATGACAAAGTGTAATTTGTCAGTGTTTGGTCCCATCCAGCGTGGGTGACTGTAAACAGTGTCGGTACTCCATGTTAGGAGCGGCTAAAACAGATAGTTGGCGGCTAAACAGATAGAGGGAAAGTACCCAACTTACTTTTTCCCATGACATCACGATGGAAGGCACACGACAAACTACGGCCCTCAGTTCGACACCCCTTCAGTGGGGAGAGGGTGCTAAGAATCCCCCGGTCATCTGATGTTCAACAAAAAACGGTAAAACAACAAGAAAAAATGACCATAGGTACCTAGAATGTGCAAAGCATATTTCAATCTGGAAAAGTCGCTGACATCGCCAATGAAATGAAAGGACTGGCAATTGACATCTTAGGATGTAGTGGAGTACGGTGGCCAAACTCAGGAAACTGCATATCGGAGGATCATTACACATATTTTTCCGGAGGCACTTACACCAGAAACAGAAATGGCGTAGGAGTCATGATTAATAAACAAGTAAAAGTTGCGGTCGAATGCTTTGTTCCAATCTCGGACAGAGTTGCATTGGTTAAAAGAAAGACTAGACCAGTAAATACAAGCATTATAATATCTTATGCACCAACAGCCACAAGAAGAGCGATTCTATGAGGATTTAGCCTCTGCTTTAAGATTCACTAAAAACACGAATGTAATATAATTCTCGGAGATCTTAACGCTAGGGGGGGAAATGAAGGTATTGTAAGGAACTTCGGTTTGGGACTGAGAAATGACCGTGGTAACTGTGGTCTGTGGTGGTAACCGACTTATTCAATTCTGTACAGAAACGGCGAGTACAATTATGAACACATTCTTTAAGCTACCACCACCACGGTTGTTCACATGGAATTCACCAATGAACACCCTGGAAAACATTATTAGAAATCAAATAGACTACATTATCATAAATAGGCGATTCAGAAATACGGTCAAGTAAGCCAAAATATATCCTGATGCAGATATTTATTCCGATCATGTACAGATAATTTCAAAAAAAAACTGATACGACTTGAAAAATTCGTTCTTTATTTTGAACAGTATATTCCTATCATGAGGCTGACATATAGGTAACCTACGTTTTGACAAAACGAAATGTGATTTGATGTCCAATAAGGGAACTAATGGTCTGTTTAAACGCAAAAATCGTAAGCGATAAGTGATGACCCCATTATTTATTTTGTACTTTGATAAATATCTCTTGCGAAAAATGTATATGTTTAGGTATTATAGTATTCAATATTTCTTTCGTTTATCGTTGGTTGTTTTCATAGGTATTATGGTTAAAAGAATGATTAAACTCAACTTTTATTCATTTTAAACATAAAGAGAATATTTTTATTTAATTATTAAAACAACAAAAACCTAATTAAACAACTTAAAATTAGGTTTAGGCAAAAGCAAAAATTGTAACAAATTTAGAAGATGGTTGGTCCTTATTAGCAGAGTTCATCATTTTAACGTAAACAAGACAACATTTTTTCTATTAATAAAGGGTGAATACAAAAAGAAACAGTTAAAAGCAACTTAGTATTTTCTGAAATCTCCATCTGCATCAATCACAGCTTGAAGTCTTCGACCCATGGTCATAAAGCGGGTAATGAAGTTTTCTTCAAGTGACAATTCTTCCCATACTTCCTGAATACCTTTAATAGCTCCTCGCTGTTCTGAGGCATAAAATTTCGTCGGTAAAGCCTTTTGACTATTATCCCCCATATTATGTTTCTATTGGGTTGATACCGGGACTATTGCTTGGCGATGGCAAGATTTCAATGTTGGTATTTTGAATCCATTGTGTGACGATGTTCGAAGTGTGTACAGGGCAATTGTCTTGTTGGAAGATATAATAATTTTCAGGGTAAAGCTGTTCTACACTGGGCACCATAACGTTCTCCAATATTTGAATATAAGTTTCACCAACAAATAGTCCCTGAATCCACCAGACAACTCCCATTCCTCGCGACGAAATCTACTGAAATGGCCTGCAGCTCTATACCTGTCGACGTACCGAGGATTGAAACGCTGGTCGTTTGGTCTGTACACCTTAACTTTGCATTTTTTTGAGGATTGGAAGATCTTTTCGTCAGAAAATATGACCCTATCCCTATCCCAAAACTGCTCTTCACGTTCTTGGTAATTGAGAGCGAAGATTAGTCGTGCTTGTTTCTGTTGGACAGTACCTAAGTTCCGTCTTTTTTGCCGCAATTCTACGGCAGACTGTTGCTTGACTGCCCGGAAACTGCGACAGAATCCTAGCATTCTTTGCGCTTTCAAACGGGTACATTTTCCAGTACTTGAAGGAGTGCTTGATCTTCCTGAACTAAACTTACTCTTCGTCTACCAGATCCCCGTTTCCTATCAAGCGTTTCTTCTTGTCTACATCTTTTATTAATAGAAAAAACTGTTGTTGGGTTACCGCTGATAAGGACCAACCATCTTCTAACTTGGTTACAATTCTCGCTTTTAGCTCTTTGCTGGCATGTGGAGCCATTGTAAACTGATTTTAACACGGTTGGGTTACTCCTTTCTAATTGACAACGTTGACTTTTTTTTAATTTAACAGTGACGACGACATGGTGGCCCGAATACACTGCTCAAATCTAAGAAAAAAATGTTCTAAGAGTCGTATCAGTTTTTTTTAAACTAGCTGTACTTCTGCTTTCGATAATCTAGACTACATTGAAGAGAATTAAAAAGAAAACAACATTTAAAATGGTAGCCATAGAAAAACTTAGGAATTAAACAATAAAATCAGGCGTTAAACAAGATACCAATAACAAAGTAATAGAAATCCATAACCAAACCAATCAAGAACTAGACATAGAGAAGACGTGAAATGCAATAAAAAACGCAGGAAGTAGGTAATATAACAGAACGCAAGCTGGAACCAGACAAGAAAATTAAAAAGCAAAAATGAATGACAGAATTCTTAATGTAATGGAGGAAAGACGAATATACAAACACAGAGACAAAGAGAAATACAAGGAAATCCATAGAAGAGTGCTCAGGGAGATCAAGGAAGCAAAGAAACAATGGCTAGCGAATGAATGTCGAGAGATTGGGACGCTAAAAGACAAACATGATTCTTTCAACCTTCACAGAAAAATTAAAAACATGGCAGGTCTACGTAAAGCTCAAAATATTAGTGTTAAGTAAACCTATCTGACAAATAGCATAGGGTCATAACTGAGATGGATGACGTCATGGATAGGAAGCAGGAGTATATGGAGGAACTTTTCTACGAGGATGAAGTCATGGATTCGATTGAGCGGGGAGACACCAGTCTGGAGATTACGCTGACTGAGGTCAGTAATGCTGTTAGAAGATTCAAAAATAACAAAAGTCCAGGACCTGATCGAATATATGGAGGTATACTAAAACTCATAGATGTTGAGTAGTTATCGTTAATTACCAGCCTGCTTAATGAAATATATAACTCTGGTCAATTACCAAGAGCCTGGCTTCTATATATGTTTATACCACTCCCAAAAAAAGAGAAGCGCTATACAATTCGAAGATCATAGAATTATCAATCTAATGAGCTATGCTCTAAAGATATTGTTAAATATCGTCCACACCCGTATACATCGAAAATTAGAAGATCACGTGACGGAAACCCAGTTCGGTCTTCGAAATGCTCTGGGTCCTCGTGAAGCCCTGTTTGGCATACAAGTTTTGATCCAGAGAGTAAGGGACGTAAATTGCGGTGTCTTTGCATGCTTCATAGACTACGAAAATGCCTTCGACGAGATTAGACGCAGGAGGTCCTTGGGGCCCTTGGAGAGAGCGGGAATAGACGAAGAAGATATACGCCTAATTAGAAATTTATATGCATAATAACTTGCATCCGTTCGTGTTGGGGATACGACGTCTGTTCCGTTTTGAGTAAATACGTATGTCAAGGATGTATTTTCTTACCACTATTATTTAACGCTTACTCGGAAAATATTTTCAGAGAGGCTCTACATGACTGTGAGGATGGTATTAAAACTAATGGCGAAATAATAAACGGCTTAAGATGCGCAGATGATACCATGCTACTTGTTGACAATCCCGAGGGCTTGCAGAGGTTAATAGATAGGGTGGTTTACGTAAGCGATGAATATGGAATGAAGTTGAACTGTAACAACCCAGATTCTCATAGTCAGTAAAGTGTTCTCGATCTTGCTTTATGAAGTGAAGCAAACGCCTTGAAGCATTCGAAATATGATGCTACCGGCCCATGCTAAGAATATCGTGTACTCACCATGTCACCAACATAAATGTACTAGGGCGGTTAAATAAGGGAACAAAAATCCTGTCCAGAAAGCTTTCCTATTTTGGCACTTAACGAGAGGACAAAGATACCATATTTAGTACAGCTTATACTACAGGGCAAGATTTTGAAGAAAGGAGGGGCCCAGGAAGAAGACGTATTTCATGGCTTAAAAGCCTTCGACAATGGAAGACGATAACCTCGTTTACACTCTTCAGATCAGCTGTCAATAAAGTGGTCTGAGCCAACGTGATCGCGAACATCCACAGAAGATAAGCAATATCTAAAGTGTTTGGTGTATACTTAAAATATGAAAATTTCGAAAATTTTTCCATTACATTAACTTAGGATTAGGTTATTAAAATTTATTCAAACTCTGCATAGGGGCTTACCATATCGGCCTCTTCAAAAAGTTATAATGCAATTTTTCCATGAAATGTACAGAGGAGCCGATATTTAGCCACCTCAAAATTTAAATGCGATTTCCTATGTTTAACTTGCCGATGCATCCATCATGCGGTATTTTAAAACAAACTGAATACAACGTGCTTAGTTAATAAATTGATACAATATATTTGGGAAAATTGCATTCATGGTAAAAGTACCCATTTCTAAAAGACTTCTTTAACAAAATTATATATATTTTTTTATATTTTTGAAACGTGATAATTAGGGAGCATAAATATAAAACTAGAAAACTCTATAAAGCTATTTTATACAAAGGTGGAGAAGGGCCACGATAGATTGTTTTTAATTTTAGACTTTATACTTAAAATTCAGACTAAGTTGAGAATTCAGAGAAAAGTCTGAATTCAGACTATAAATTCTGAATTCATATTTTAATCTCTGAATTCAGAGAAAAAAGTCTGAATTCGAAGAGTAAGGTTGTATTCAGACTTTAAACTCTTAATTCAAATCGACTGATTTAGCTGATACTTGATGGAAATTCATTGCACAATTTTAAATGAGAACACAAAGGTTTTATATTACCACAATTTACTATAACAAAACCATGACATATGTTTCGGCACATGGTGCTTTTTTCAAACGGACTAACTACAACTGTGCAAAAATGGAGTAAAATATCCGAAGTAGGTAACAGAAAGGAGACCATAAACCTTAAGGTATGGAAATTCCAACTAATATTAGGTAAAACTCTTAATTCATTGAAAAATGCCTGAATTCATACTTGAATTCAAAGAAGAAATACGGAATTCAGACATTAAACTCAGAATTTACTAGTTGGTGCACTTTTCGTTTAATTATTCTTTTAAAGATCAGCAATTCCAATGATTGTAATTAAAATATCTCTTACAGGTCAATGGTGGTAGAACAACTTAACAAAATATTAAAATAAAATGGCAATTTAAAGAAACAAAAATATGTCATAGAGGCTCAGAGCAAAAGAAAAAAAAATTGTAAAACAGAGGGAAATTTTAAACATCATCATCGGAATCGATAAATTTAAATATTTTCAGATGCAGCGCATTTTTCATAAGTCCACATGTTACAAAAGTGCATTTAATCCATTTCACCTCTGGCTTACTCTGTTCAAATTCCTCTCCACACATTAGGCAAACACTAGATATCAATTCTGTCGTTTTCGTTTACGTTTTTTTTTGTTTTTTGTTCTAGTTGTTCTTGCTCTAAGGTATTTTTCTCTGGGGTATTCGTTATTATTGCCGACTCTCTCTTTCTTCTATTGGTAGTAAGATTAGCATTTTTGACGGTGCCTTCAGAAATGGTCTGATCCTCTCTAGGCTAATATTTTTGTTTTATCTTGTAAATTCTGTTTTACTTATAGTTTCAGGAAGATCGTATTATTTCAGAACAATATATTGTAGTATAGGATTTTATTTGGCAATTCTTTATCTGAAACTTAGAAACTTAGAAATCATTTATCACTCCACGTAGAACACCCAGCTTTGGACGAAATCAAATTATTTTCCTTTTTTATTTCAGTAGAAAGCTTATGTGCGCGTGTTCTGTCATTGTGAATGTCACCTATTGTGTTTTCATCCTCTCTATATTTGGTATACTTATTTTTTTCAATGGGTTCAGATCTGTCCATAACTTCGGAGTAACCACAAATGTATCTGCGGAATGGGCTACTGCTGCCATTACATTATTGGTGTCATTGCTAATGGCCAAGTCGTTTTTACTAAATCAATGACGTCATGAATCGTCATCTTTTTCCAGGGTTATTTGTTAGTCAAGCAGCTGAAATACTTACTATTAATGTACTTTTTGAAAGGCCCGAATAGGTCTCGAACTAGAGAATTGAGTTTGTGGGAGGTGTGTGATGGGAATGAAAGTACAGTCACTTCATTTTCCTTGCATATCTTTGAGCCTGCTATTGATAAATCTCCGGAAACTCCCTAGTATACACAGAAAAAGTGAAAGCTTTAGGAATGGTAATAAAAAGTACGTGGAAAGCATAACGCGTATGTCGGGTTTGATCCGAACTAAAGGAAGGAAAAGAGTTCACAAACTGAAGCTATGGTACAGAAGTTCTACGAAAACCTATATGGATCAACTGAGTACGATCCTAGAGATACTACTACAACCAACTTTTCCCTAAATGTCGGATCTGAACAAATCTCATAAATTGAAGTGTACAAAGAGCAACTAGCCCTAGTATAGTTAAAAAATTAGAAAATGGTCGGTGAAGACAGGATTATCTCAGAGATGACAAAACCAGGCAGTGAATCTATACATAAGGCTATTATTATTCTGTTTAACAAATATGTCTGCATGAAGGTAATATTCCAGAACTGCCTGTCCAGGCATTCATGTGACAAAGTAGATTATTCATGAGACGCATCGAGAACATCCAAAAGATCGATGCTCCCTCTGATTAACTTGCAAGAGTCAATTACGCAAATTGGTTTTTATATCGATTGAGGCAAAATCCAATTTACTAGTATTTTTGCTTCATGGACGAAGCCGGTTTCATTTAAGTCATAATTTGCATAACTGGCATGAAGAAAATCCCCATGCAAAAGTACAGATAACGCACCCGAAAGTTTCATGGCTAACATGAGGGCGGGTGTTATTGGGAAGAACCTCATTGGGCCGTTTTTTTTAATACAGATTAAATGGTGCTATGTATTTGCAATTCTTGCAACAAAACTTAGGTGGTTTATTAGAAAATGTGTCCTTAGAAATTAGAATTCAGTACAGTTTGTGCACGACGTTGCAGCATATATAAACCAATGAATGAGACATGGTTTTTAGCAAAAATGGGAATAGGAGAATGTGGCAAGATGATAGTTAATACAGTAATTTAAAAAAACACAGGAAGTGCAAATGCATCCCTAATTTTTAAATCAAATAAGAAAACGGGTGATTATCACGATAATATAAATACCCTCAATTTTGAGAAGTGGTTTAAAGATCAACTTATTGCAAATTTAGAAGAACCATCCTTAATTATACTGGATAACGCAACTTATCATGGCTTGGAAAGAAGAATAATCTTGTTAAAATATTTTTTTAAAATATGCTGTTTGGAATTTTGTGGAAAAAATTTATCATTTGTATAAATGGGCTGCGGAACATGGTCGTTGTGTGCTGAGGCTACCACCCTATCAGTGTCATTTTAATGCCATGGATGGCCAGAGACTAAAAGACGTTATGACGAAGCTATTGTAAAAACCACAGATACTCCTACTGATGTATGGAATAAAGTAGTAGAGAAACCCCAATAGCGCTAATGTAGCCAAAATTACATAAACCACACAGAGAAAATTATTTCTGAGGGATGGGAGGTAGAAAATAAATTGGACTTGACAACATCGAAGCAATGGTGAATGAATCCGATGACAAACTATCTTTTTTCAGAAAGTGAAAGTAGTGATTAGGAAGATGATTAGGAAGATAATTAGACTTAAACTTTTAAAACCACTTTTATTTCATTTAATCAAACCGTTGTTAAATATTACTACTGCTTTTTATAATAATTATTAATGATTAGTAACGGTTAGTTTACTTTGCATTCATAACAGGGTCATTGCTAATTTATTTCTCACCATTTTATAGGTATTTTATTTTTTACGTACATTCTTGCTTTGGATGTAACTAAATATCTTTGAAAATGTAGAATTTCCATCGTAATTCTAGTTTTGCTTCGGGAAATATTTGTAGACATATTCCATTGAAATTCCAAATTCATTGCTTTGTTTGGATGTTCTAGTTTGTATAATGTGCTTTATGGAACTTTTAATTGTCTTAAATATTGATCCTATATTATTTTGAAAATAACTTACTACATTAAGCATATAAGTTTTTTTAGAAAACCTTATGTAGTTTAATAAACGGATATTTCTGAAAAGATGGCAGTGTCCTTCTGAATGCTTTAAAGTAACTTCGTTGGTTAACAATTATGTTTTTGGCTTTTCTTGAGTAAAGTCGATAATCAGTTGTTATCTTGTACCAAACCACTGCGAAGCGAAATGACTGCCCGGTTGAGCCAGCAGTTTCGTGGGTGAGGGGTGCGCGTCGGCAAGCGGAAAACCCATTGCTCGTATAGTCAAGTGCTTGGACTGGTTAAAATATCAATATGCTGTGTTATTATGTTCCATATTATGAAATTAAATAATATTTGTATTCATACTTCGCTACTGTTTATATAAAATATCAAGTTACTCTACCATGCCCTAAGAATAATAGGTTAGATCCCAGCCATTTGAATTGACAAGTTCCTAATCAAATTTTACTTGTGTGTTTACTTGCATACATTAAATCATTAAAACGACTGGTACTTTCAAATAGGTATTAAAAATACTATATGTGTATGAAATTAATTATAATCATGTTTACTTGCTTGCAGTATGCAGCCGCAGTAGCAGTAGGCAGCAATCCAGCTAGTATACTGTGTCCTCAATACCCTCTAGAATTTGCAGCTTTGGCTGTTGCCCACAAAAACTCAAGCATTGCAGATTTAAGGTTAAAAGCAAGAAAACATGCGGAAGCATTGGGCCTTTCTGCACGGGAAAAAACTCAGAACTAGTTTTTGCCACTTTTCAATTTTCGTTTTTTCCTTCCACCTGATTTCGGGACTTTGTAGAGTAGTTTATTTTCAATTTGTAATTAGGGTTGCCAGATCTGATTCATGTCAAAACGGGATTAAATAATAATAAGAAACTGTAAAAACGAAGCGCCTTAAAAACATTAAACATTTTTATTAATAAATAGATGAACATTTCTCTATTATATTATTTTGTACAAGAGTACCATAATACCAAAAAAAAAACTCAAAACCATACTAACTTAAATCACCCTATCATTTCAACGCTAATGAAATAAGTAGTTTTATTAAGTGGATCAAGTAGATGCAATAATATGTAAATAAGAACAAATATCTTCAATCCAAAGAGAATAAAATTACACTTTTTCAGGATATTTTGTTGGACATAAGACCGCCCTTGTTTTGGAGCTTGATCTGAGTGTAGATATGGGTCCTATGTTTATCGTATCTAGTTGTCTGTTTAAATATTTATGTCTGTATAATGGCTATTGTAATTTTGAAGTGAAAACTTCTTTAGGCGCGTTCAGCACATTTTTCGTGGGTAGTGAATAAGACTGAGCCGTCAGATTTAACGCGTCTGATGTCAGATTAACGTTAATGTTTATTTGGGGTAATTTTTAGATATTTAGCATTTTTCTCGAAAACAGCTAAGAGTAGAGTTTTCGAATTTGACGTGTTTTTAGGAAACACTTCGGGGCAGCGCGCAGCGTAAGGAGAGATGTTTTTGGCGATTCGATTTCTAAAATGTTGCCTTGATACACGATAAACGTCGAAAAATTAATTAATTTTAATAAACCTTTCTGGACATATTATTTTTGTAAAAGGGGTCATTTTGGGTCGCTCTAGCGCCATTGTAGATCAAAATAAGGAATTTCTAGCAAAAAACTCTTTAGATGCTTCTCTATTTCGAACATGACGAGAAAATGGACTTTGGAGAAAATATCGATTTATAGGTAAAAAAATTAAGGTTATTATTTTTTTTTCGAGAAATTTTTTTTTAAGGAAAAGCTGTTATGCTATTATGTCGATCGTCTATATTCACTTTTTAAGGTCATAGTACTTCTATGCATCGCCGCCGCTCGATGGCTTAACTCAGTAGTCAGCATATATGGTAGTCAGTAGTCGAGCGTTCGCTTAACATAACCGGGTTCGGTACTTCGCCAATACTCACTGAATAACAAGACCTTAGTGGTTGTCGTGTGACGTCATACATGTAGGCCGTGCTATAAGGGAATACGTAATACTAAGATTTATGAAAGCTCTGAATAGTTAACTTATTTTACAGAATGCTAGCCTTATGACTTCTTGACAAATCCCAAAAGTTATGTTTGAGTTTTGGTTTAATACTGGGTGTAGTATTAAATGGAGGCTCCCAAATACCCTACACCTGTGCCGAAATTTAGGATATATATATTTATGTATAATAAATGTTTTTATACTGCTGAAAAAAATGTATATGCTGAACCATTGTTCACACCTTCTCTTAATTATTATTACTTAAAACAATAAAAAAACTCGAAAAAATATACTTTAGTAGGTATAATCTATGGAATGCATGTCATGCAGTTTCAAAATTCATTTAAGTACCTAACATCGAACCTAACATAGTGTTTAAGTAGGTATAAAAACTATAAATTTTATAGAAAACAAGCCATGAAAATACATTAAAGTTTTAAAAAAATACGTCTCAAACGTTTAGTTATTAAAAATAGTTATGCTTAGAGGTATTATATTGCTTACTTCGTTAATGTATGGAGTTTTTTTATTTATTTTTTTAAATGGTCGCTATTTTTAGCGGAATATTTTTTTACAGGGTATAGAAAATACTATTGAGAGTCATTTTTAAAACGTCTTTACCATTATGATTAGCGCATCCATCGAAATGTGAGACATGTTTTTGTTCAATACAATAATCCAAAATTAAGTAAAGCATTGCCCATCTTTCATTACAAGTTTCTAGAAATATGGCCTCAAATTGATTTATTAACTTGCTAAAGATTATGCAAGTTTCAGATACAAGATTTATAACTTGTCCTTGGGGAGTACTCCACGATTTAATTTATTAATAAAAATCAAAATTGTCCTCAATAATAAATTGCTTGTCATATACCAATTTTTGTTTACAGTCACATTTTAGATTTTTTTACGTAATATAGCAACAATAACCACCTAAATATGTAATTAACGGTCATAAATTTCTGATATCCTGAAAGTAATTAATCATCATTAAATTTATTAAAATTTGAGACAATAAAGTTGGGAAAATTCTTGTTGAGAGCAATTTTTATCTGGGCCATCATCAGGTGGCTAATAAAACTTGTTAACATTAATAGGGCCAAAACTGCGAGAGTGTTAATATAGACTGAATTCTGAATCTCTTCTCTGTCTCACCTGCCATTTGCCTGTATTTGCCAAATCTATCTTCAAGAAGGTCTATTTGAAATTTCCAATCTTTGGTGGTTTAAATGTAGACAATTTGGCAAACTCCCCAAAATTATAAAAATTTATGTTTTTTCGTGCTTCTCTAACTTAAATTTGAATTTGAATATAGAGCGAAATATTAGGTACAAGTTTCACGCACATAAAAGCACGAATAGTTTCGATTTCAGAAAAATTAAAGAAAATATCACAAATAACCGATTACCGCAGCCATTAAGTACGGCAAATTCGCGAACTAATCGTTCTCGATAATTGGCTGGTGTTGGGAATGCCAATTATTGAAATCGGCAAATTATCCGGCAAGTATATGTATGATTTTAAATATGTATGTAAAAACAAGATGTCTGTCTTTATTTTATAGGTATAGATACATAATATGAATAATGTATCTAATACATATGTACTTATGTATGCATTTAGAGAGATGGTTAGTAATAATGCACGAAATTTAAAACTTACTTATTTACCTGTTCCCATTTCGAGAATTTCTACACAGCTCGCGACGGCGGCCCACAATTATCCGGAGTCGCCGATCATCGAGCGGCAGATTACCGAGAGTCCACTGTATTATTTTAGGAAAGCGCGCGAACGAGGTAGTAGTATTAGATAATAATTAACTAAATAAATTACGAAATACCACATTATAAAAAGAAGAAGGAACATCTTATGGAAATATGTTTTTACAATATTGGATAAATTGTAATATAAGAGATACATTCTTTACATACGGACATCCTAATATTCGCTACTATCGTAGTAGTCTGGCAACGTTGCAACCAATTGCGCCTCGATCGCGATTACATTTCCACCCGCAAGCCCCCTTTCAACATCTTTGCTCCAAATCGCAGAGGCCTACATGCATGACGTTACGAGCTAAAATTTTGTGAGCACTTAGTCTTTCTCTAGAGGTGTTGTTGACTCGGCGCCTTCAAGAGGCTTTTTTATTATTTTATTTAAGTTTTTAATATCGCTTCGCTGAAGTTTTCACTTTTGTTGTATGGTCTTGAACACTCACCGTATTTTTTAAATTGTATACCTATACACTGTTACCTGACCCAAATTAATAAAGAAATTTAAATTTAAATAGTACTTATAAAATAAAATTATTACTATTTACCCGCAGTTGAGCTTCCAAAAACGTTTTTATCATGTTTGATTTTGAAGATTAATTCCTTTTATGAATTTTTACGCAGGGTCGAAGAACGAACGTGTATATTTTGCATGAAATTTTGACAGAAAATGATTAAACATATTTCAGGACTATTTCAGAAAAAAAAATGGGACATCTGGCAACTCTATTTGTGGTGTTGAGATTGAATGCTTCATTTTTACTTTTAGTAACTTCCAAAACCCGTTCAGGAGAAATGGGGAATTATTTTTCCTTGTTTTTCTGTATCGGTTAGCGTAAATACTATATTGAAAAAACTATGAATACAATTTTATTAGCTTCAAAAAGCAGATATTATTTACGTTTGCATATAGCATCAAAATAAAGCAGTATTTTTCCAAACTGAAAATCTTTATATTGGATTATTTTGTGCGGTTCCAGTATTTTAATTATGGGTTTATAAAAGTCGAGAATAGAGCATTTATATCTCAAACAGATAATTTCTGTGATATTTGATTTTATG
>MU189645.1:0-11609 GCA_016904865.1 Pissodes strobi | reverse complement strand
TGATTTACATATTGTGAAAATAAAGAGTGGTTAAAGAAGTTGCTGGATATTAGCTTTGATTGACTAATAGGAGTTAATCAACGATATTAGTTACCTTTAGTTAAATGCATTTTTTTAATAAAGGACACCGCTCATTTTATATATGATTTTGACCCCTTGTCGAATTGACTGAATATTTGATATTTTGTAGATTCAGTTATTCTTAAAAAAAAAATGATCGGCTAAAGGTTTAATCTTTCTCTTCAAAAAATTTAGTGATGTGTCGATTAGGATTGCAAATACGATTCGTCCTGTAATTATTATGGTTTGACGATTAATCGGAATCGCCGATTATTGTATACGATTATTTCACGATCTCAGCGCGCGTAAATCGTTAATGTACTGAACTTTTGCTGCTCATTTTTTAGTTGACGGGTCCGGCGGATTTTGTCGTTTGTCCTTCAGAAACACACAAATTGAGTGTTTTTACGCAATTTTTTGACGGAAACCTAATAGTCAACGCTTTGGGAGTGAATAGGGGTGCAGGATGGATTAAAAAAATTAGCTATAAAAATAGTTTTCGGTTTGCAAAGACGAATCTTCTTAAAAATATCTGTATTTTTTATACATATTCCAGTGGCATAACAATGTTAGAGGAAAAGGGCTCCACTGTCCCGTTGCAGTTACTTAATTTTTTGTCATTCTACTAATATTTCACTTCGCGCATGGCCCTCCGCTCGCATCGGGGGCGCAACGAAACAAAACTAGCTCAAAAAAAAATTGATTTGAAAAAATCGGAGGCTCCACCACATTTGAGCCAAAAAAAAAAGCCCCCAAAGTTCGAGTTTTGACAGAAATTTTCAGCACCACTTCTCGAAAACACTAGAAATATAGACAATACACACCCGATAATCATTATTTTTTTAAATTTTGGGCATGCCTTGGGTTAGTTTTGCTTGGTTGCGCCCCCGAAGCGAGCGGAGAGCCATGCGCGAGTTGAAATATTAGCAGAATTAATCAACTGTAACGGGATACTGGAGTCGTTATTCCCTAACCTGGTTATGCCACTGAAATATCTATAGAAATAACTAAGGATCATCATTTTCTTGAAAACTTCTTGATCTTATCTTGATCTTGTCTTGATTTCAAGATAAGATCAAGACAAGAAATGATCCTTGTTTTTCAAGACAAGACAAGAAATTACTTCTCAATATCAAGATTTCTTGGAAAGAAATCAAGAAAATCTTGAAATTTCTTGAAATCCTAAAATTATTTAAAAAAAATCTAATTTGTTTGCCATTTTTAACAGATGAATAAAAATAGTTATTTATGCAACAAGTGTGTAAAGTGAATCTTTTTTTATGAATGGGAATATTGTATTGTGGGATTGACAATCCCATGAATAAAAAAGGGTACTTTACACATGAGTAGCATACAAAATTTTTTCTACTATCGAAAAATATATGAAAAAATAAAAATAATATTATATTACTTTACGCACTACCCTAAACGTCAAAAAATATGTCAGTAAACGTCAAAAGATATGTCAGCTTTACTTTACGCACTAGTGCGTAAAATAAATTACTTTACGCACTGCACATTAAAAAGGCCTATTTTACGAATCTTAGAGAGTGCGTAAAGTGAATATTTTACGCACGGTAGTAGAAAAAATATATTATGCATTTTTTTTTATAATAGACACTTTGTCGGATGTCCAAAGTTGACATATACTGTGGACCAAATTAAATGGGAACCTTTTTTAATGCTTAATAGTTTTTTTATTTTCAAAGGACTTTTTTATCATTTTTCGATATGTTATGGCTCAAAAAGTACTTTGCAAAGCGGGTCTACTTCAATGGCGCACAGAAAAGGGGGTATTTTTTTAAACCAATGTTTCACGTCGTTGCAAAAATCGACCGAATGAAATGAAGATGTAAAAATATGCAAAAAAGATTGGAAAGGTTTCGGAATATTGACCATTAAAAAATAGGCATATACAAACAAAATTGAAATTAATATTTTAATTTTGATAAATGTCTTGTGGGCCAAATTAAATTGGATCATTTTTTAATGCTTAATGACTTTTTATTTTCAGAGGGTTTTTTTAACATTTTTGGATATGTTATGGCCTAAGATATTAGAATCAAAACGAACTTTGCAAACAACGCATATGAAGCAACGAACTGTAAAACAATACTACCCTGGCCCTGGCCGCCTGAACCTCGATTCTAAAAGCATAAATATCACATCTGCCAATCTTACCGCTACTTTTAATCGGGGATTCCCCTTTTGTCAAGATATCAAGAAATTTCAAGATTTCTTGAGTCAAGAAAAGACACCAACTCTCAAGAAATGGTCAAGACAAGATTTTTTATTTCTTGAAAATATTTCAAGACAAGACATGATATTGCTTGTCAAGACAAGATTTCTTGTCTTGCCTATCACTAAAAATAACACACATTTTTAACAAAATTCGTCTTTGCAAACCGATTTTTTTGTATTTTTATACACTTTTTTTACCCCATCCAGCACCCCTATTCGTTCCACTGTCCCCAAGACCATTAATTATTATCCGCAAAAAAAGTTCTAAAAATGAGGCAAAAACGGTCAATTCATGTGTTTCTGAGGAAAACACGACAAAATCGGCCTGACAAGTCAACTATTTTCAAAACATTGAATTTTTTCGAAAGTGAATTTTGGCACCTAGCGGCGCATTTTCGAAAGGTTTGTTTGGTGCAGTTTGGGCGAATTATTCCTAAAAACAAGAATGCAAAATTAATGTTTAAGAGGATAAGAGGCTGTAATTTGGATATTCCTGACACTTCGTTTTTGCTATATAACACTATACAATTAAATTTCTAAAAGCAGTTTAGAAACACAGTATATAATAGGTACATTTGGAAAAATAAATACATTTATGAAATAAACCTGGCCCTATATATAAACTTGTAGGTCAGCATAAATCCAGAGCAAAAATATAGAGCATCAGCTGTCAAAAGGTATCTATAAGTCCACTCTAAATCATAACAGACAGACAGAGCTTAATCACATATCAAAAATAAAACACCGAATAAGGAGAAACATCCGAAGATATCTCTAATATCACTAGAGAGATATGAGAACCGACAGAGTTCTATTATTGGTTTAACATTTATTAAGTTAGAACCCTCGCGCTGGTAGTGTCATAAATGATTAGGTCTTCTTGCTCTTGTTGATTGGATATAATTACATTAGTGGCGCTCTGTGGCTTTACAAACAAGGGTCAGCCACACAAAACTTTGATTTGTGATTTTAAAACAAACGATGGGGGATACTTTCTCGTTTTATTCCATTTCAATTACTATAGATTTAATGTTTTCTATAAGCTTATTGTATTTTAAATTTTTACTTGACGTTTACTTATGCGCATAATATAAAATCATTTTTTTAGGCATTTAAAATTACGTACCCAAACAAATTCATAGATCGAAAAAAGTAATTTGAGTAATATTTTGTTACCGGTTATCCATAATCTGCTGGATGTTAGGACAGCCGTATCATCTGCGAAAAGGTAGAGCTGCATGAGTGGATTAGCCATGAATATGAATATATTCAGAGGTGGACTTCCAATATTCCCTTTTGTCTTATTATTATCTTGATCAGGTGTTGGTTATGTTGAAAATTGCCTAGTTTATTTATTATGTAATCTATACTCACCTTTGTTAAATGTTGCTTAACTTATGCTGTGATTATAAATAATATGTTATAAGAAAAATGAAAAATATATTGGAACCTACTGATACTATTTCCAAACTTTAGTCGATGCGCTCCGGTGGGTTTAGGAAAGAAATAGATAAACGAGTGCGACGTTCAAATATTTACCCATTTTTTTAATAATTATTATAAGCATTCTATTATTATTTTAATTCTGAATCGCTGTTTAAGCCAATTAGTGCAATTTAATTTGTAACTTAATTTGTAATTTCTAAAAACGATTCAAAATTAAAATAATAAATAAGCCATGTAAACAACTGTGAAATAATAAAAAATTTAATGAGAAAATTATTAACAAAACATTGAAAAAAACATATAAAAGCATCACATTACCAACGATTTTAGGGGCAATATAAACTATATTTGGTACCTATAGATTCCATAAATCTTGCTGAAATGGTAAATTATATTTCATTTACCTTCTGTCATCCTAAATTATATCCAGTTAAATAGTAAGAATAGAAAACTAGTATTTGTGGAATTAAAAAAACGTAGCTTTTGAAATAGGTAACGTAGACCAACATTTCTATACACTATGTCAAGTACTTGAAATTCGTAAAATTACATCAGACTTAGAGAAGAAAAATAATGTACACATTCATTTACAAAATTTGCATAGTATTGAGATATTCACATAAGTATACATTATTAAAGTCGACTTTACATGGATTGTTGTCCAAACAATCTAATAATACTTCTAAATTTATTATTATATTTTATAAAATATATTTATTATTTAATATCATTCTATTATTATTTTAATTCTGAATCGCTGTTTAGGCCAATTAGTGCAGTTTTAACTGGTTACTTCAAAACGATTCAAAATTAAAATAATAAATACTTTTAAGAGTCATCGAAACAACTGTGAGAGAATAAAAACCTTTATTGAGAAAATTATTACCAAAAAATTGGAAAGAAAAACATATAAAAGCTTTACATTAGCAACGATTTCAGGGGCAATGTAAAATATGTTAGGTATAGATTCCACAAATCTTGCTGAAATGATAAACTATATTTCATTTACTCTCTGTCATTCTAAATTAATTTGTCAAAAGTGTTTTTTTGTAACGTATTACTAAGATTATATCCACTTAAATAGTAACAGTAATAATAGAAAATTAGTATAAAATTCTATACATTATTGGAAACACTTGAAATTGAGACAATTAAATCAGAATTAATGTGCATTAATTAATGCACTTGAAAAATTTGCTTTTACATAGTATTGAGATATTTACATATATATAATTAGAGTCGACTTTAAATGGAGGTATCAGTATTTCTGCTCCACCAACACCTTTCATATAATAATATGTAGGTACTACTTGGGTAGAACATCGTGTTTTGTCAAATTCTTTGATTTTTAGTTATGGATATATTTTGTTACGTTGTAAATGTTACTAACTACAGTAGTGCGATTTTCTCCTTTTACTGGCCGATTTGTGTTATCGATACTCTCGCTACCTTACTTTTCGGGACCTTAGTTCCGGTGTTCCACCCTCCTCGATAGCTACATCCGTTTGGAGCGCCACTTGACAGATAAGGTATATCTTCTTTTTTGAGAGAATTGATAGCCCTTCTCGTCGCAACACTCAAGGAGAGCAGGCCGTTTTCCGTATGGGAATTTATCGTTGTCATTTTTGGCCCTCAGGTCTAACTACCACCTGATGATGTCGTTGCAGTATTTGGCATATTAAATAGAATGTATATTTTCTAAAATTATCGGCCATATCATTTATAAGGTTGTGTTGTGATGAGCTAGTGTGGTGACCTATTTTTTAAAGGTATGTTGGACACGATTGTTTCTATTTAAGATGGCTAAAGTTATTTATCATTTAGCTGGGGTCCTTCTGTGGGATAGAATTCCTTCCGTGAGATAGCATTTTCTCCTTTTGATGCTAACCTAGCTAACTCCGCCGTCAGTAGCTGTACATCGGCCTTTTTGTCAGGGTGACATAAACACATGGTGGAGACGTACTTCCCAGGAGCCGCCATGCCAGTGTCTACAACTCTACCAGATACAAGCAAAATCGATTTTAATTTATTTAAGGGCCTTAATTCGCGATATAGTCATAACAGATCATTTTAATTAATTAATTTAGAATCAAACGACTGTAGGTCGCTTGCCTTAATTAACGTATATAGTTTATCGTTATATATAATTTTAATTAATGAATGTGTAATTTTGCAATATGTATGTATTATATAATATGTGCAAGTCTTTAAAATTTTATAAGAGCAGGTAGTAATATCATATAATTTGTCATCGTTCATAAGATTTCCAACATGTAAATTTTGTATTTATTAGGAATAAAATTATTAATATAGCAAAAAAAATTGATTTTCTGAAATGGTTTTATGAGATATGCTATATATTCAAATAATAATTAATAAGAGTAGAATCCTATGTGATAAATACCTTAACAAATAAGCCGATTTCTATAATAATTATTAACGATATGTAGAAACTTACTCGATAATTTTGCTGGCGTTTTTGGGGTTGTATTTTCCAATCAGGTGTGGATGGACCAGAGAGTACAGATATTTCAGCATTTGTAGAAGCAATGGGAGATTGAAGAATCACTACTTCTATATATCATATATCATATCTACTGGTTTTGCAGATTTTGACTCTGTAATCCATATGCATATTTTAGTAAAAGTTATAAATACAAAAAGCCTTGTATGGCTTTTGCAAAAAGAAACTGAATAAAGAAATACACCTGTACATTAGGATTTGATAAATTGAAGATCCAACGGCAAACTCACCTATTTTGGATGTAGTAAGAAACAAAGATGGAATAACATCATCCTTTTAATTTATTTCTAGGTCCAACATGACGACTATTAGGACTAAAATGTACATCACAAATAATACGATATGATTTTCTGACTCGTTCTATCGGTTTCCTCTTTAAATCTTCTCTGCCAATGTTACTAATCTAAATATCATCAGTCTCAGAAGAGGTGGCCCCCAGCAGGCCCGTTGGTTGTGCCCCGACCCCGCATTAGAGAACCTCTAGGATGCCGGTCTTCCTTAAGAGAAAGCCCGCATCTCCTTCAGACTAACAGGACACACTGAATCTGGCTCGATCAGCGTCGTACTGAATCTTGCTCACGCGAAGGCAGGGCATTTCGTAAGTAGATGGTATGGGGTTTCATCGTCCTCTATGCACAATCTACACTCCCCCACTTCTCTGCAATTCTCAGCACAGTCAGCTGCCGCCTGAGCTTACAGTGCCCTGTGTAGAATCTTACCAGCCCCCTGCATTCCTTCCTTGGTAGGCCCATCAATCCCCTGGTGAGTCTCTTTGCGGGCCCATGTATCATGAGCCTCGTCAGTCTCATCCCCGGAGCCATCCGCCACACCCTTTCATCCCGACCCTCCATCCAGGCCTCCAAAGCCTCATAAAGCTGCAATTAAATACATTTAATTAGAACATATTTAAGTAATACTTCTTGGTTTTCTTACAACTTAATTTACCAACTGCAATATCCTATTCTAACCAGATTTAGTTGAATGTATTAAAAAATAAACAATGATTCAATTTAATGAATATTTTCTGATGAATTGGGACAAATAAAAGCCAATGGAAAATTATCTCATTAAGTAGGTATTTAGGTACTATGCACATACAACTCACATAATTTTGGTATATAATTTCTAATCCACAAAAGCAGATGCTTTGGATTACTTACGTTAAAAGCATATCCTTAAATTTTTAATAAACAATCCTATTGCTACTATTAAATAGTAATAAAAAGATTGAAATAAAATGAAAAATGGACTTGTTGGGAGACTTGAATGTGAAAATCTTTTGGTGAAAAAGAATCTATGTGAAGTTTCTTATGTGGGAATATAGACCAGATTGCCTTTTGAGAAGGGTATAGAGCCGATTTGTATGGTCCAATGGAGGTGAGTTCACTCGGAGGAGCAAGGTACTTTATACTTTTTTAGAAGATGATTTCACTAAATTAACATTTGTTTACTTTTTAAAAAGTTAATGTCAAGCATATGAGAAATACATTAAATTTAAGAATTTTGTTGGGAATCAGAAATGTACAAAATAAACATTTTCGTACTGATCAAAGGACTAACTTATTTAACAAATGATATAAAGATTATGGCATTTTACATCAACAAACAAATTCCTATACCCGCCAGTAATATTGGTTAATAGAGCGTATGAACAATATTATTATTGAAAAGCCTCTATGCTAATTTTGGTTAGAAAATGTGGGCCGAGGCAGTAAGCCAATAAGTGCTGTGGTTTACTTAAGGAACCATTCTGTAATTTCATGGTTCAATAAAAATCCTTATGAAATGTGGCATGTGGCATGAAACGAAACCAAATGTAAGCCATTTAATAATTTTTGGCAGTGAAGTGATGGCACATCTTCCTAAGGAGAAAATAATAAAATGGGACAAAAAGATCAGAAAAGTATTTCTAGTTGGCTATAGAAAAGATAAGATGATTATAATTAAATAATTACCAGCAAGGATGTAGTAATAAGTAAAAAAAAAAACAAAAATACGACAAAATTATTGCTAATGAGCCAGAACCAAACCTAAATGGACATAATTCAGAGGGCCTGAATCAGAAGATAATGAATCGAGCCAATATGAATCTTTACCCAATGACAGCTTGCATAGCGACCCAGAAAACATCAGTGATGAAGAATTTTTTGCTTATTTTGAAGAACCACGGGTTGTCAGAAGATCCAGAAAGCCTCAACATATGAGAATTATGTTTGTAATTTCTATCCATCTTAGTCTGCCAGTTCTGAGGGTATGCCGTTGATAGTCTCTGTTATTCTAACCATTGTTTTGCATTATACGTGAACGACTTTTTCATTTTTTTTCAAACGATTTGAAGTTAGTTCTAAAATTAAGAACTTAGGACAGGCTAACCAATGTTTGGGAGTCAGGATTAGGAGGAAACAAGATTATATATTTTTAGATAAAGAAGAACATGTAAATCAGTTGTTAATTAGGTGTAATATGGTTCATCGTAAAGGAGTAAGTACGCTTATAGGTAGTAATGTATGCCTAACAAATAGCAAATGTGGCAATCCAGATGAAAATTTGCCTTATCAGAATTGTCTGATGTATCTTGCAGTACTAGCACGCCTTGATATAGCACATACTGTGAGTTTTTTGAGTCAATATAACACTTGTTATTCTGAGGTTCATTGCAAATGTGCAAAATAGGTTTTAAAATATTTGAAAACTACAAAAAGTTTTGGATTAAAGTACCCTATACTAAAACAAATCATGTGAAATTTTAGGATATGATGATGCTCTTATACATGGTTTGTATTTCTACTTTCAGGTGGTCCTATTTCTTGGAAAAGAACGAAACAGAAATCGAACACGGAGGCTTAATACATTAGCTTTAAGTGAATCCTGCAAAGAACCAAAGAAGCCATATAATTGAAGTATGATAGTCAAAGTTCTGAGATGTTAGTTAGCTAATCCAGTTCAAAAATCCGTGGCCTTATCGAGCACATACACAATACATAGCTTTAGGTGAATCAGGCAAATAATTCATATATTTGAAGTATTTATGTTTGAATTGATTAATTATCACGATATCAATGTTTTGTTTAATGATAGTCAAAGTGCTCAGATAATAGTCAGCTAATCCAATTTTTCATAGAATATTCAAATACACCGATTTCAGGCGTCATTTCACAAGACAAATTATTATGGATAAACAAGTTATTATCGAATGTTTATGTAAGCATTTCTGAAATGATTGCTGACGTGTTGATGAAGCTTTTGTTTTCATCAACGCATAATATACGTATTAAGAATGTTGGCTTAGGTAATTTTCAATAAGTTGGAGTATTGATATTGAAAATGGCCTAATTTAGTTATCTGTAATCTATACTTACCGATATGTGGTTTAATCTATTGTACGTCGTTGTTTTCTGTAAACTATATTCGCCGGTGTTAGATGTCACTTATGCTATCATAGTAATTAGGCAGATCTTGAACAAGTACGGTCGTTCTTTCGGTTGAATCTTGTCGATTGAAATACTGACTAAATAATTCGATTATTGCTTTTTACTTTTGTTTTAATAGACTGATATAATTACATTTGTACTAAAAAATAATATTGTTATATTGACAACGATACGCGTTCTTGACAGTTTTTTCTGACAGACACTTGCACTTTTTCTTCTCTGTACGGGTGTCACTAGTGCACGGTCACGTACGCCATTTAGAACTGATAAATAAATAAAGGATGCTCGAACAATAGAGCTTAACAAAATAACAAGAATGTTTTACAGGGTAATGTCCCGAACACTTTCTTTCTTCCAATCTACATGTTTTTCTAATTCCAGGTATTGTGAGAATCGAATCTTTAAGAATTTTATTAGTAATGCCTTATGCCAAACTCTGTCGAAATGTACGTACTAATGTCTAGGTAGATGGCTCACGTTTGCTCCTGTCTGTTGCACTCTCAATTATTTTGGATTCTCTTCTTATGATCTAATGGAAGTTAAAGTGCCCCTCCTTGGGATCTACCTCTTACCTCTTTTTTATTTAGTAGAATTGAAATTGCGTGTTCCTATTATTAATGTGATCTGCGATGGTCCTTCATATGGGTTTTCTGGTGTTTGGTTTGCTAATTTCATCAAGTCCAATGAATTTTTTATACGCATGCCTTGACTATTTACTTTAATTGGGTCCGCTGAGATTCTTTCTTCGTGCTTTTGGTTTCCTAAGGCCATTCTACAAACTATCTCGGTCGTTTGTTCACTTTTCTATCCCAGGCTATGCTTGTTGATATTTTTATTTTGAACTGGTTCTATATGCGCTGCCGTTGAAGGTTTGTGTTTTTTTTTTGCACTGAGTGGGTCGCTTATTATTCTATTATGATCTTGTATCGTATGGTAAGATATGATTAATTTCTAGTGAATGGCGACGAGGAGCCATATTCTTATTGTATTTGTGATTACCATGCGCTGCTTGTTTGAGAGTTCGCTTAGGTCGT
Source organism: Pissodes strobi (assembly GCA_016904865.1). Lineage (NCBI taxonomy): Eukaryota > Metazoa > Arthropoda > Insecta > Coleoptera > Curculionidae > Pissodes > Pissodes strobi. The sequence continues at coordinate 873 of MU189645.1, read as the reverse complement.
AGTTTATTTCTTGTGTTTTTTTGGTTTCAAAGCTTTCTTATTGCAGTCTTATATTATGGAAGACGTGCCGGTATCGTTACGTGTTGGGGATTCTATCTGTTTTTCAGACTACGTCTGGTTGCGTTGCTTTAGTCTCTCTGAGTTTCTATGGTTTGTTGTGTGTTCATTTGAAGTTGCAGTTCTGTTGGTTTACAGAAAATATTCGAAGGTTTGACTAGTAGATGTATTTCGTCGTCCGTCTGCAGTTTGATAAAATAATATTATCGAATTGTGTTCTTCGATCGATTCTGATGCTGGTGGTGATTTACGAATCTATCTGGCTTTACTATGGAAGGACTGATTTTCCATTAGCGCTGGAAAGGCTTGAACTGATATCTTGCATTATTTCGAAAACATAAATCACTGCTTTATTCATTCTGTTTTGGAATAATTGGGTTTCACCTATCTATTGTAGTTGTGGCCATAGCGTCCTTTGTTTAAATTTCCCCATCTTTCAGCTATTTTCTTATGTTTTCCTTGTGTATTCACAGGGTGGTTTTCGCTGGGAATTACACTTGTGGTTTCTGTTCCTTTTGATTTGGCATGTGGCTGAATAATGGATCTCTGCATATTTTCCACATCTTTCGGGTACTTGGAGTCTGATTTTAGAGGGCCTGTACAAATGGCACCTGTGACACACCACATAAATGTTTTGAGCTCTAGACTTATGGCGCACTACCTTGGTCTCAATATATTCGATTTACATTAGTTTAAAAATATGTTTTCCCGTTTTTTAGCGTGGTTCGCCTTTTTTCTCGTGCTATTTTATCACTTTAAAAAGGATGAATCTATAGCCTTCCGCCTTCAATTTGGCTGTTGTCTAATCTTTGGGAA
>MU189644.1:28392-50178 GCA_016904865.1 Pissodes strobi | reverse complement strand
TATATATCGATTTTCGGCATTCGGATCTCGGCGCTATTTGCGGTAGACGACATTTTTAGCATTGATCGCTCTTGAGCAGTTTTTCCTAATCCATAGTTTAATGTCTAGAATACGTTTCATAGAAGAGGGTATAAAAGCCTCCTTTCCACCTAGGATAACTTAAGTTATCTTATCAGCTGATAAGGTTCCTAAAGCAGACATCATACCAGGGAAAAGGAAGATAAAACTCGCGAAGATCACGCCACTTTGCAGATTTCTAGTGCCAAACCTTTTGGGGTACCTGTTGGTCCTGTGCTTTGATCGGAAGTTCACAGGTTGCGTAGATAAGATTGTGGTCTGCTGAGCTCAACAGAGGTTGGACAGTTACGGAGCAGAAGTCAGGATTAGTTGTTAAGAATAGATCCAGGAGGCCAGCAAAGCCTTTTTGGTGTTGGCTAAGTGGTTTACAGATACAGCAAATGAATTTGGTCGCTCGATCTGTGCTTAATCTGAACCATATGACATCGAAGAACTAAGGTTCGTATGTTTCTTCTCGTTGACAACTTAAATCGTCTGTCTCGTATAAAAGCAGCTAATGCAGAGTTATGTCAAAATCGGAGTAAAGGTCATATCCGAGTATATTCAAATGATTATGTGTTATGCTTGATTTCACTTTTGCTTCTGATAGAGCTAAAATATGAGGCTTATTTGATGTTAAGTGCTGGTGGACCGAGTTAATATTTATGTTGGTGCCTCTGTACTGTTTAAAATTATACCTAGCCGTAGTGACTAACTCTGAATAAAATAATACCTTGGTTGAAGTAAATAATATTTAATAATTTACTACACTTGAAGTAATACTCGAGGTAATATACTGAAATTAAAATTATATGACTAGGTCAGTTTACCGCTGAAGTATAGTAAAAAAGGGTCTGCTCTGGAAATTCGATATCCCTCCGTAATCTATATTATCACACGGGAAGCAGGCTTGAAATCAATTTTCAGACAATAGTATATCGATTCCAGAGCCGTTTAGAGCAGCACGTATATGCAAACATTACAAACGGAGCGGGCTTTAGAATGATGGCACAAAGCGAAATGTCAAACACAGAGTCAATCTCTGAAGGAAATGCCAGAAAAAAAGGTAATTTAAGAAAAATTAATGATGCATTAATGAAAATGAATCAAAATTAAAACACAACGGCATTTTCTGATATGCGTCCGTAAATAACTTCTACCATGTGGTAGTGGCCGCAAAATAAGATACGATAACTACTTATTGGTTTCGTTGTTATTTCAAAGAACTTCCTTTTAGTAGACATCTTTTGATAGCCAAAATAAACCACAGAATAACATAAACGGGCCGTATAAAAATGTGGTCAACAGTTTCCCCAGAGAATAGTTATAAAATGTATTGGAATTAGAGTCTACCGTCTCACATACCGTTCACATTTTATGAAAGCAATTAACTACAAATCATTTAAGGGCAAAAGTAGTAAATTAAGCCACGTTTGTTGTCAAGCACATTTCGAATGCAAAAATGCATTACCTGGAAAAATAACTTTAAAGCTGTGCATGACTTATATTAATAATTTTGTTGTCAATAATGTCAATATTAGAAAACCGAGAATTGCGAGATCAAAAATACCACAAAATACTGAAATATTTTTCATGGTTTATATGGTTTTCGTAAGTCACGAAGACTTACCAACTTTTGCAACAGTCCATCTAATTCTTACAATCTGAGCTACCATAACAGCATTACGATTAGAATAAATATTCCGATTAGTTCCGATTAAAACTAGCATTGCATTTGGCAATAATATATGAATTGATAAACGAAGTGAGAACGATACAACCAAAATAGAGGAAGGCAAATATTTAAAAATGGAAAAAGACACACACTTGCTCAAAGAGGGTCTTAGCAAGTCCGAAAGCTATATATCTTCATCAGTCTGAGTTAATTCCGGCCCGATTATAAATCTTCCGCAATCTTTTTCGCCAATCGATATCTTTAGCAACATTCTCGCGTGTTTCTGTACTTTGGGGTGTAATAGGTAATAAAATATTTTTTGCCACGTTTTTAATAGCTATATATATCTTTTACATGGTTTATCACGTGATTAGGCAAATGTAATAAATGCATAATACTTGGTAAAATAGAAAGTTACTCTACAAATGGGCTCTTATCCAATTTTACTGCATAGTGTATTTTTTAATAACCATTCGTTAGGAGCGTAATGGTTTAACTAGGGTAAAGTAACAATAAAAAGATAAATATCACTTAGTTTCATCGCCTCACATAAACTCAACAGACTAAACGAAACAATAATGAAACAACGTTATTAAGGTATAAAATATTATGAAAAATAATATGTTAAATAGTTCGTAGTTCGATTTTTATTTCACAAAATTTTGACAAAAACGGCATATATAAGTTTTAAGAAAATTTAACCATACTTAAATATATTTTGTTTAATTTTTTGATGTAACGTTGTTTTGTTTTCATATAATTTTCATTTTATTAAGCTATATTATTCATTTGTTTCATTTTATTTTGCTTAATTCTCATATCAGTCAAATCTATTTTACTTAATTTTTTATTTATATTTATTTTTTTCATTTGATCTCCATGTTTTATTAGGGTTGAGAATTTATAGAAAAAATATGATACATATCTATATAAGCTTGAATAATAAGTGAAGGCCGATAATTTACGGCAAAAACTGATACCTGATAATAAGTATTGAAAAAGTAACTCTTGAAAAGACCTAGTAGAAGCGACTTTTAAAACTACTTGATAATTATCTGAAATTTATGACGAATGACTAAACCAAGCGAATTAAATTCCTGAAGATTGGTATTGGCAAGCCAACTGATTATTAAATACTAAATCTTTTTAAGTGACGTAGCTCGCGTATCCAGAAATTTATGGCGACAGATGAGAGTTGAGAGATCTGAGTCCTCCAAAAGGCCGAAAATTTAAATTTCTCATCGCGCCGACCTCTGAATAACACTATAAACAACGAGTTTCCGGCTATCTCCACCGAAGAGGACAGGTGACCTAATACTCAAAATTTTCCAGCAATTCTAAATAGGATGAATATATTTTGATCTGTATTTATCTATGAAGGTGAAGCATCATAACCTCCCCCCACCGCCCCCCCCCTCTTTTCTTACTGATAAAGTCACGACCATATTACCACAGTTTAAGAATTAGAATTTCTATAGACTCTGATATTACTTAGCCCCAGATAAACCCATACCAGATGCAAAAGATCGGCAAAATCCTCGCCAGCCAACTTTAACCTTGACGTGGTGGTTATACGCGGCCCGCACCAAATAATCTGGGTATGGTTAGAGAATTGTTCTTCAAAATTAAAATAGTTGGTCTGCACCAATTAAATGAAAACGTGTTTTGCTGGTGGGCTGGTTCAGAAAAAATTAAAATTTGCAATAGCCATTCCCTTTCTTTTTTTCCCAACAGGCGCAGGCGGTCATGGAAATCTTGTGTTATTATGGCTGCACTGATTTTTTTACAGAAATTCCCCTAATACGCTTTAATGTATGCCAATTAAAGGTTATTTTAACATTGAAAATGTTTCTGTTATCCTAATATAGAGCGTCAAATCGTGAAAAAGTCCATGCTACATTTGCCACATGACGTCATACGCATGAGAGATCGTGTTAGTTTGTTTATTTAAACTGAAATTTGATCATAAGGTATCGGAATTTGTTCAAATGACTAAAATAAATTGGAACTAACTGAAACTAACCGAAACTTGATTGAACGACTAACCAAAACTAGCCAAAAGTAACCAAAAGCATCAAAACGGACTAAAACGTATCGGAACAGGTTAGAAACATTAAAATAAGTAAAAACTAACCAAAATGAGCCAAATTTTAAGGACTATCGGAAGCGATTCAAACGACTAAAATAAATTGGAACTAGCCAAAAGTAACCGAAACTTAACTGAATAACTAGCCAAAAGCAAATAAATCACCAAAACGGGCTAAAATGTATCGGTACAGATTCAAAATATTAAAGTAATTTAAAACTAGCCCAAATTAAACGAATATTGGCGACTAACCTAAACTAACCAAAAACATTAAAATTGGTTATAACGTATCGGAACTGGTTCAAATGACTAAATAAATTAAAACTAACTGAAATCAGCCGAGAATTGATTGAACGATTAACCAAAACTAACCAAAAGTATCCAAAGGCACCAACTAGGGCTAAAACGTATAGGCACATATTAAAAATATTAAAGTAAGTTAAAATTAACCGAAGGTTGGCGACTAACTTAAATTGACCAAAAACATTTAAACTGGTTATAACGTATTGGAACCGGTTCAAATAACTAAAATAAATTGGAACTAATTGAAAGTAACCGAAAGTCGATTGAATGACTAACCAAAACTAACCAAAAACAGTAAAATTGGTAATAACGTATAGGAGCCGGTTAAATGAGTAAAATAAATTAAAACTAACTAAAATTAGCCGAAAGTTGGTTGATCGACTAACCCAAAGTATCCAAAAGCACCAAAAAGGGCTAAAACATATCAAGACATATTAAAAACATTAAAGTAATTTGAAACTAAGTTAAATTAGCCGGATTTTGGTGACTAACTAAAATTAACCAAAAACATTCAAATTAGTTATAACGTATCGGAACTGGTTTTTGGTTACTTGGCAATTAGTTTTGGTTGGTCATTCAATCAGCTTCCGATTAGTGTTAGTTACTTTCAATTTATTTTAGTCATTTGAAGCGATTTCGATACGTTAAAACCAATTTCAATGTTTTTTGACAACTTTAGTTGGTCGCCAAAATTCGGCTAATTTTAGTTCGTTTCAACTTACCTTAATATTTTGAAACTGTTCTAATGTGTCCTTTTAGTGCTTTTGTTTACTTTTGGTAAGTCATTCAATAAATTTTCGGCTAATTTCAGTTAGTTTTAATTTATTTAAGCCATTTGAACCAGTTCCGATACATTATACCCAATTTTAGTGTTTTTGGTTAGTCACCAAAATTCGGTTAATTTCTATTAGTTTTACTTCCATGTTTCCATATTTCGATAGGTTTTAGCCGGTTTTGGTGCTTTTATTTAATTTTGGTTAGTCATTCAATCAACATTCGGGTACTCACAGCCAGTTTCAATTTATTTCAGTCAATTGAACAGTTCCGATACGTTATAACCAATTTAAATGATTTTGGTTAATTTTAGTTAGTCGCCAAAATTCGGTTAAATTGTTTTAGTTGCTTATTTTAATACCTTTAATCAGTTCCGATACGTTTAGCCCTTTTTGGTGTTTATTGAAACTTTTGATTAGTCATTCAATCAGCTTACGGTTAGTTTTAGTTAGTTTTCATTTATTTTGGTTATTTGAACCAGATCCGATACTTTATAACCAATTTTAATGTGTTCGTTAATTTTAGTTAGTCGCCAAAATTTGGTTAATTTGGGTTAGTTACTTATTTTAATACCTTTAATCAGTTCCGATACGTTTTGGCCCTTTTTGGTGTTTATGGCTACTTTTAATTAGTTTTGATTAGTCATTCAATCAGCTTTCGGTTAGTGTTAGTTAGTTTTAATTTATTTCAGTCATTTGAACCGGATCCGATATGCTATAACCAATTTTATGTTTTGGTTAATTCTAGTTAGTCGCCAAAATGCGGATAATTAAAGTTAGTTTCAACTTACCTTAACATTTTTAATATGTTCCTATATGTTTTAGCCCTTTATGGTGCTTTTGGTTAGTCTTGGATAGTCGTTCAATCAACTGTCAGTTAATTTCAAGTAGTTTTAATTTATTTTAATCATTTTAAACAGTTCCGTTACGTTATAAACAATTTTAGTGTTTTTGGTTAATTTTGGTTAGTCACCAAAATTCGGTTAATTTCGGTTAGTTTTAACTTACTTCAATATTTTTAATCTATTTCGATACGTTTTAGCCCGATTTGATGCTTTTAGTTAATATTGGTTAGTTTTCGTTAGTCGTTCAATCAACCTTAGGTAAATTTCAGTTAGTTCCAATTTATTTTAGTCATTTGAACCGGTTCTGAGACGTTATAAGTATTTTTAATGTTTCTGGTTAGTTTTGTTTCGGTAAATTTGGGTTAGTTTTAACTTACTTCAATATTTTTAATCTATTTCGATGCGTTTTAGCCCGTTTTGGTACTTTTGGTTACTTTTGGTTAGTTAGTCGTTCCATCGACTTTGGGTAAAGTTCAGTTAGTTTTAATATATTTTAGTCATTTGAAACGGTTTCGGTACGTTATAAGCAATTTTAATGTTTTTGGTTAGTTTTGGATAGTCGCGAAAATTCGGTAAATTTGGGTTAGTTTTAACTTACCTTAACATTTGTAATCGGTTCTGATAAGTTTTAGCCCGTTTTGGCGTCTTTGGTTAGTTTTGGTTTGTAATTCAATCAACTTTCGGTTACTTTCAGTTAGTTTCAAATTATTTTAGTCACTTAAACCGGTTCCGATACGTTATAATCAAATTTAATGTTTGTGGTTTGTTTTCGTTAGTCGCCAAAATTCGGTTCGTTTTGGTTAATTTTAAGTATACTTTAATTTTTGTAACCAGTTCCGATAGGTCTTAGACCGTTTTGGCGCTTATGGTTAGTTTTGGTTAGTGGTCCAATCAACTTTCGTATAGTTTCAGTTAGTTCCAATTTATTTTAGTTATTTGAGCCAGTTCCGATACCTTATAATCAAATTTAATGTTTTCGGTTAGTTTTGGTTAGTCGCCAAAATTTGGTTCGTTTTGATTAGTTTTGACTTACTTTAATTTTTGTAACCTGTTCCGGTACCTTTTAGCCCGTTTTGTGCATTTGGTTAGTTTTGGTTAGTCGTTCAATTAACTTTCGGTTAGTTTCAGTTAGTTCCAATTTATTTTAGACATTTGAGCCGATTCCGATACGTTATAATCAAATTAAGGTTTAAATAAACAAACTAATACGATCTCTCATGCGTATGACGTCATGAATGTGGCATGTACTGTTTCACGATTTCAGGCCCTATACTAGGACATATTCAATGTTAAAATGCATTTTTAGATTGTCAGACATGCAGAATTTATTGGTTAACACAAAGTTCCATATCATAATAATAACTCGCGTGGCTCGCATTTAGAATCACACTAGAACTTGCCCTGACTATATCTTGGGATGGCTGGCCATCCCAAGGAGGCGGAGCTTTAAACGAATTCTTGTTTCATGCGTTAGGTGGGAGGTTTCGCATCTGGTGAGGGTTTATCTCGGACTTAGCTTCAATACAGGAGGAAAGGCGCGGGAAAGCGAGGCGGCCCTTTTATTTATTTATCTCTGCACATTTAGCTTTACTTTTCAATGTATTTCTTTACGAGCGGTGTTTCTACTTGCATTTGTACAATGCGAGAGACTGCAACTAAATATTGGGAAAACAGTGCTTCAATAATAGGATTATCTGAGACAAGCTAGAGTAGTTACTTAAATTTTTTGTTTTCATCTTTTAAGACGTCAGTTGATGATAAATGATGATAAATGAGTTTGAGAAAGGAATACTGAGACCGTTTTGGGCATTCAAAATAAGCACAAATTGAAACTGCACATTAAAAAATAACAAACGTATGGATTCTCTTCAGTGCCGATGTCGCATATAACTGGCATCCAGCCTAGCAATAAGCCAGGAAAAGTAACTCTCAGTAGATGATCGAGAAATGTAGTAGCTGCCACATCAGCTGAAAAGGAAAATAGAGATAATGTGGTCATCATTGCACGCTGCAACGCAGAATGAGCGTACTTTTCTCACATTTTTTATCTTCAAAGAAAAAAAGCAGAAAATAAAATACGAAATGTCTGCAAGATCTGCCGTATTTATATACGAATCCGAAATCAGCTTACATAAGTACTTCTTTAATTCTGATTCAGTTGAGTAATTATTTTGTGCTTCGAAAACCCTAAGGCAGTTGTTCTTATCTTAGACGGGCATTCAACTGACCGCAACTCGGTAGAAATACTCTTTTGCCTGAACCTTTGTTGGCAAGCGCCTGGATAAAGTCAGCGACCGTAGAAAATGCTGAGTTGGCTTTTAAAGTATTTGGAATGTTCCTATCCAACTTTGATGGCATATCAGATTTCTTACACTTCTAGCCTGAGTAAACAGAAATCGACGTGCATTATGAATATAATCATCGGAGGGAAAAATAATTGGAGAAGAATTGGAAATAAAGGGCTAAAGAGAACAAGAAAAAACTGTACACACGGAGGAAGTAGAATAAAATAGTGATGAAAATTTCGAAGTAGAAACACTAAGTTAAACAAAATAAATCCCATACCTAGTGTGTCCAGTGCTATCGATCATGTCAAGAAGCGAGGTAGACATATCGCTGCAATGTGAACATCACCAAAACAAAAAGGTAATTTGGAGACGAAAAAGCTGACATAAAACAAATGGAGAAAGCAAACATAGACCTCAGTAAATGTAATAAAAGTGATAGTGAAACAAAGAAAGCAAACACGTCTACATTTAGGGAAAATCATGGGAAGAGGAAAGGAAAATGTACTATAAACCTAATGAGTTAAGCTTCATATTTTGTATCCCAGAAATCAGACGGTAGTGGTGAAATATGTGACGAGAGCGAATGCGTTGGATTCAAGGATAAATATAGTGCATCCAGGACTGGATCCAATGTTTGCAATATGACTGTTGGTTTCACGTTATAAGTTTAATTGATTTTGATAGTAAAATATTTAGTCATCTTACTCTTTTAGTGTGGGTTATTTAAGCTAAGTGGTTTGGGTGAGATGACTCATACAAGCAAAACATATTTAATTTTGTTCATGTTATATTATGATTCCGTTACAATTTTTATTTTGTTATGTATGATGCATTCATATTTAAGTTCTAAAAAAGGTTTTCTACGAGTGTCGCAATATAACCCTACCATGATGAAGTTTAACAAAATGGGTTATCTCTCCCGGATTTAATTTACAGCAATTAAATAGTGAATTTCCAGTGGATATTTGGTTATCAGGTTTGCCTATTTCGATTTTCACGAGTTTTTGTTTTTTTTGTGTTAACTAAACATAACGTAATTTAGTAATTAAATATAATATTATTCTGAAGATAGCGCTGTCAACAGGCAAGGTTTTAATCTATTAGTGCTAGTTTCACACCAATTATTGATCGCTTCGTCCAGAATTATAGTAACCCACATGCTTGAAAAAATGATCAGCAACGTAATAGCCGACACTTTATGATGCACGATGTAGTCCACGTGATCTAATTTCCTGATGATTGTTATCAAATAAAGAAAATTTTAAAATTGGAAAATTCACGTCGACTAATATTAATGAATAACTTGATACATATCCCTGAAGATGACAAATGGAAGTAGAAACGGTTATCAATTTAGAATAAACAATGAAAAATCAGGACTACACCACAAATTTATGCATTTAGCTGCAACCAAACAAAGCATAACTTGGGCATGTGGTCCCCACAAGGCAAAATAGAGGACAGAAGAAGTAATACTGGAGTATTGTGACCTTCAATATCCATGGGGTATAGGCATCTTAAGGGAACCAAGCAAAAATAGTTTTCAATCTAGTAACAATACTAATATGCAGTTTGCGCTTCTGAAATAAAAACAGAACATATATTTTAAAAATAAGGAAATATGCATTATATATACCATTCAATAACCAGAAAGTATTATCAAAAAAAAATCACCCAGAATTATTCTCGTGAATACTAGACTAGAGGCTTTGCATAATATTTACCTTACTATTTTTGCCTCAATCTATTATTTAGCCATTGCATTACTTTTTGATCGCACGGTGTATATTGGCTGTATGTATGTTCACCTAACCAACAGAAAGTGCCTTCATTTTTTGTTTGTAAAATGTACAAAATAACATCAACATTAAAAATATTTACAAAAACCATTTTTGAAATTGCAATAAGGATAAGGTACTCATAAAAAGCTAAATATAAAATTTCATATGACATAACGAAGAAAAAAAGATAATATTGAAAGTTGATAAAACATACAACTTATTTATATATGTTCACTATAAGAAATGCTCAATTTAAACATTCGTTGCGATCAAGGCGTGTTATGTGCTATATGCAGCTCGAGACAATCCAGTAGAGGGCCGCGTAGATTCGGCATGACTGTGTGACGGTTACGTTCCTCTATTTGGGCGTCTCCTCGATTTGAGTTCCCCTAAAAGAGTTTCTACCGATTGCCCTGCCTAAGTAGGCAGGCAGAATTTCAGGAACAGATCTCCTGCAATAATGAAAGGTCGCTTCCTCTTAGAATATAAGTTTCTCAAGGTCCCCGACATACTCTCTAGAAGTCAACGGGGGTTAAAGATATCTGCTCCTCTGATCTATCTCAATTCAGTTCAAGTACCAGGAGCTCATCAACATTTGGGTACTTTGCGCTGTTGCTGCCAACTGGAAGGTTAGGAAGGTAATTTTTAAATCTTACATATATCTACTATTTTTGGACATGTCTTAAGATTTTATAACAACATTTATGTTACTGCAATGTTCATACTACGAGATGCCAAGTCGTTGTCGACTACTTGATATCTAAAGACTTTCCATGGTATCCAACTCAACCTGCTGCTGATAGCGGGAAAAGCAAGTTCGATCAAATACAACACAGTGTTAGCGAGCAATACATTTGTCATACATAGGAATTTGGAACGCCTTATAAATGTATAGGAGTTCCATGTGATTTTAAAGGCCACTTTGTAAATGGGGATCACAAAACCAATTTAAAACCTCAAATTAAATTAAACAAAACTTTTCTCACTTAGGAAGACCTTGTTGTTGTGCAAGGTGTGTGTGAGTTCGGGGGGCTTTTTGGGCTTAATATGTATGCGTTTTAGACCAAACTACTCCCCGGACATGGTTTCCTATCCATAGACTGCGCTGGTTTTGTATGATAAATGGACTAGTGATAAATAGCCTTTAAATCTTCTGATGGTATAGCTCCAGCCGCAGCAGTGTAGCTTCACTATCTTCCGCACGCATTTGGCAAACTGATTACTGCTTAGTTTGTGCCTGAGCTTTTTAGTTTAAGACTAGTTTCCGATTTCTATGCCTTTCCGATATTCACCTGTAGGCCGGCTAGCTAAAATATGAGGAAGTAAGGGGGATTTATAGTTGTCGAGAGCGAACTAGCCGTCGACGCACTTTACTCTCGAGTTGCATAAAGGATCAGACAGGCACAAGGCGGTTACCTTTTTGCGGAGCGATGATACAGAGTACGCACTGCACGTAACCGTGTAGACTGGTCGACACTTGGCCCATTAAAAACTCCTCTACAAGTATTTGCTTTCCGTCTTCAATTTTTTTGTTCTTTAAAATTCGTCGAAGTCAGGAAATTCTTAAATCTCAGAAAGACTCTGTAAATTCGGTAAAAGGCCAATTCGGTGATAGTACTGGTCCTACAATGCAATTTTCTGTACTTCGAGGCTTCTTTGGCTCATCTAAAAGCTTCCAAGGGTCATTCCAAAAATCTCCGAAAATCCAATAAGTGCCTCAGAAGTTAGGAGCTGGGCGCGAAATGGATGAGCTGGGAGCCCAGTTCCATCTCCTGAAGTTAACGATGACATTTCTCGGCACTTACAAACCTATTTTTTATCTTTTCGCGATCTGAACAGCAACTAATTTAATTTTAATGCTAGCTACGAGAGTTCAGGACTGGACACTCCCACACATCCATGCCTAACTAATCATAAGACGTTAATTTTGGCGAAATGAGAAGCCGTTGGGGTGCCGCTAAGATTTCTGCGCGCCAATTCTAACATACATCTGGGGAGTACATGGTAACAATTTAAGATAGTGGGGGGAAATCGCATAATCGAATGCAAGATATAGCGGCGTTGTCGGATGGTCTTATTTTGCTCAAGATGAAGGAACTTTGTGACTTATGACGGTAAACACGTTTTATTTAATGAGCAATAATGGATGATGGATGCTATAGTTACTGTTTGAAAATTTGCTACCAGTTTGTCAAACTGTGTTTTCAAAGACCTTATAAACCATTTCCTCTAAAAGCATAATAGCTAGAACGATGTCAGTAAAAGTTAGTAATTTTATGTTTTGCAAATTTCTGGAGTTCCTTTATTGACATATTTTGAGTTTGTATCAGATTCTACATTTCTTTTCCATAAAAAGAATTCAGCCTGGTTGGCAAATGAACAACTTCATGATGCTTTTTCATCTCATTTTGAAATTTAGCCAAAAAATCACACAAAGGGCAACGTGTATGATATAGGTTATTTACTAAAGTATCTGGTGTAATGTTAGGGTCATTAACTTTTTTCTATGAACATTGATATACTTTTTGAGGGTAAAATCTTCCAAATTCAAAATTGAAATTATAATTTTAAGAAGATTTATAGGGTTTGCGTTTTGTCTGTTTGGGTAGCTAGAGTTACTTTTCTAGTATTGTCTTAAAATATAAAATTAATCATGTAACAAAAGAAAAAAACAAACGAAACGAAAACGTTAACAGTTATAACAGAAAATCTGCTACCCCGCTTCTCGCTCCCTCAGGCATGTTCTAATATTTGTAAAGTAAATTCCAGTTCTATGAGTGATGGAACAGTTACAACTATCGTGCCAGTTCAGACATAGCTGATTTTTTAAGCAGTTTGCCTATTTTGTCCAGTGACGTGCTTAAATGGGGTAAAGTTTGAGGGATATTTTTACAGCGGTACCTATAATAGACGCCTACCACTCGTTGGCTTCCTCAAGTTTATAAGATTTAATTTTGGTTATATTTGTGTCAAAAATAGAAACACATTTTCAAAGATAAAGATATAATCTTATAGGCTGCGCAAAATAGAGGATGTATCAATAAAACAATGGCGTTTCTTAAGCTTCCGCAGTAATAAAGAAATTATAAACTTCCGTAGTCGGTTTGTGATTTTAAACGTGAAATACATGCTCTTTATTAACCGCAATAATGTAATAATGATCATCTCCTCAAACGGTTCCACTTCAAAAGAAAGTTTTCTAATATAAAATACGATTATTTTCTCAGTTAAATTAGAAGTCATTCAAGATTTATGACTTCTTAATGAAAATACCAGTTGATTTAATATTTCAAGAATAGGCTCCTGCTGATTGTATAAACACCGTAACATAATCTCCGAGATGAAACACGGTTGAACAAAACTATTGTAGTGCCAACAAGAGACGGCAATTCAAAGCATAAAAGGCCTAATTTCACTAAGTATTTACTTATCCTATTTAGAGGGTATCAATTAGTTTACGGGTTACGATTTTACCCTCCATCAAAGGAATTTAATTGTTGTTAGAGCTATGTGTTTCTGACGAGTGCAAATTTAAACATGGGGCCAGTCGTTTGGAATAAATAAATTTGTTGTTTGCCTTCCTTTGTCTACTAATTAGACTACTTGCTCTGAGCTAGTTGGTGTGTTTTATAATTGTTATAATCTGTAATTGTGTTTTTGTTTAAAGTAGGATATGCGGCATATAGATATATTTAAGATTTTGAAAGACATGAGGAGGAAAATATTAGGGGAAACTAAAAAAAAATTAAATATAATGTCCAAGTAATAATTAATAATTAATAATTAATTGTCCGGTAAGAAAACTCCCGGGAGTGTATAGACGAGGTCAAAATAAACATAATTTGTTATAGAAAAAAATTCTAAAGTGCCCGTTAACGCAGATTAGAGTTCCAAATGGGTATTAGCGATTTGTACCGACTTGCATAATTTAATAAAAAATTTATATTTTATGTAGGCAATAAGGACTCATAAAACTATGCCACACACAGCCTTACATCAACAGCGACGTCAGGATCGGGCTTGCCACTAGAATCATTGGGCTAAAATTTTGACAGGCAGCATTTTATTGAGCTGAAAACGTTTTTTTTTCCAAAATACTTTGGTCATTCCTCTTTAAAAATGGCACTGACATGCATCTAATTTATGGACAAACACTCGATAATTGTGTTGAGATAAGAATGATTTATTCTTATACATTTCCAAATTAGCACAATTAATTAATTTTAACCATTTATCAACACAAAGGGGGTTGATAATTAGCTTTTTAATTAACCACTTTAATTAGTAAACTGTATTACCAGTAGGGGGGGGGGGGGGGGGGGGGTTTTGTATTGGCAGGGGGTGAATTGAAACATGTGTTTTAGGTATTACGTACTTTAATAATGCAAGATTTAATTTACATTAAATATGATCAATATAAAATGTTTTCTAACTACTTTCAGGCATTCGTCCCTTCACACATAAACTAAATCCTGTACATCAGGTTATCTATTAATAAATGTCTAATATCTAACAAAACTTCTTGATTGTTTGAATGTAACATGATCTTCTTTCTTTACTGAATTTACTCAACTGACTGCTTTTCCGTTCACACTAAATACCTTGTTACTTTACTTCTTCTGCAATTCTCTCAAATTAACTTAACCAGGGATATAGGACTTCGAAACTTGATTCGAATCTTAAGTTGAATACAGGAATAGATTTGTCTCACTACAAATTTCCAACCGCCATTTTACATTCTTCAATCTTTATCAACCGGAGGGATGCTACCGCGTTTCTGTATGAGAAAATGCGTAAAAACGCCCGAAAGAGGTCCTTATCCAAGCCTGGAAAAACAGAACAGAGTACAGCAGATATTTTCTAAATATCTGTACAAAAAAATGAGAAAATAACTAAATATTTTGGCGTCAAATAGAGCTACGACTGGGTAGATGTTCTTGGCGCCAAACTCAAACAAAGCGATGACTGGACCGATGCTTCATGGTTGGGTGTTTGTGAGGTATTTATTACTTCTTCAACTAACTAAACTTAAGTTGTGAGGAAGCTAAATAAACATCTTGGCCTCAAACAGGGTAGCGATAGAGGCTGATGTTTTTGGCGCCAATCTCAAGCAGAGCGGTGACCGAACCGTTGATTCACGGGTGAGTGTTTGTCAGGCACTCAAATCTAATTTCTCTGGAAGTGGATAGAAGAGCGGGAACGGCGCGGCGGCGTGGGCGCGCCCATTATTGCATTTGAGAGGGTACAAAAATGTTCTTTCTTTATTTGACATATTGTTGTTTACACACAACATTGATGGAGACAGAGAGTGGCAACTTGCTTTTCAGCGCTTGTTTCATATAACGGATTCTATTCTATCGACAA
Organism: Pissodes strobi; assembly: GCA_016904865.1. NCBI lineage: Eukaryota > Metazoa > Arthropoda > Insecta > Coleoptera > Curculionidae > Pissodes > Pissodes strobi. The sequence continues at coordinate 35,006 of MU189644.1, read as the reverse complement.
TCGAGGTTCGGACTAAGGAATAACTGAAATGCATTACTTTAAATGCACAAATTGCTGTTTACCTGGGGTAAAATAAATTTATTTGGGTTTGAATTATGGCCCAATCATACTACGTGTTATACCCAAACTATACGGTGAAAAACGTTAACACACATGTTGGGGTGTCTCTCCAACAGTATCTAATTTTTTGCTAATTTATTTTAGGATGATTTTTTGTCGCATCGTGGTGGGGAAGGGCTCTAAGAAGTGCACGGAACCTTCAGTCAGAGGAGGATATTTCGTATGAAATTACTCGAATTCCCTCTAATAGTGTAAGAAAACTGCCGGTCCAAGGTTATGCGTCAAAGAGGGTTGCTCATGAGACCTTTCAACTGCTAGATCCTGATCACGTCCATGTCTCCCGCAAGCAGTGTTGCCAGATTATTTTTTTTCTAGTCTCCACATGAGCCGCCAAAAGACTCCAAATGAAAAAAAATACTCGCCAGATTTTTTAAGAGCGGATTTTATTGCAGAATATGTAGGGAAAGTGAAATAAAAAATATAAAGTGAATTCTACCATTTGGAGAATTGCTGATTTCTAACCTAATTTGAATAAATAAATAATAATAATAATATAATAATTACTGTAATAGCATTTCCTCATAAATCATCTGATTGGAAATATTGGTGTGGTGTGAAGTAGTTGACTTTTTACGTAGATCGGGTGGCGGGATTGCCAAAGTCCAGATTAGACGATAGGATAGGCGGATTCTATTGGTATCGAATCGAGTGTTCATAAAGCGGCCGCAAAATTCGCTATAAAGCTGTGTTCACATGACTTACACATGAATTTGAAAACGATGAAGAATATTCGCAAAAAAAATAACCCAAAATAACAGGCAATTGTTATTCGCCTGCGGTTTAGTGTAAATCGGCCAATTGGCGACTTGTGATTTTTGCAGATGTAGAGTCGCCAAAACGTATTAACAATCGCCCAATTTGTGATAAATCTCCCCATCTGCCATGAAGAAAATCTCCCTGCAATAGTGTAGCACAGAGTACCATAGTTGAGATGTAGGCGGGGATTATTGGGATTCGTCTCATTGGACCATTCTTTTTTACAATTCGTGTAATAAAATGAAAATGGTTTATTATAAAATGTGCTCTTAGAAACTAGAAATCAGATGTGATTTATGCACAACGGCGCACTGCCCAAATATAGCAGTTTAGTTCATTATCACTTATCAAACACTTTTAGTTATCGACGGAGGTCAAGGTGGGCCTCTTTTGTGGCCACCGTGGTCACCCGACATGTCTCCATTGGATTTAATTTTATGGGTAAATTTAAAGATGCTTGTATATCTGATACCAGTTCACGACAGGGAATACCTGATAGAAAGGATAACACCATTGCAACGAAATTCCAGACAATCCTGGAATATTGAATTGCAAGGATACAGGGCGCCTATAAAAAATATGAAAATTTCATTAAATTATGCAAATTGACTCGAAAGTTAGAGCAGCAAAGATAAATTGCTGGGTATACCTTTGGAGCTTTGTATCTCCGTTAAGGGTGACCAGCCTTATTTGCTAATTGCTCATTCAGCTGATCCATATGCCTGACTCACTCACCGGTTTATATTTTTTTTATAGAAAGCGTGGGTCGAAGTCTTTGGCAGTTAGAGGATAGTGCGCCAGTAGATTCTTTTGTTACATGACGTTTATTAATTTTTAAAGCTTCCTGAAAATAGTGTAATAGAATTTAGAAAAAACACCCTATAAATAAGCATTGCGAAAATTTGTTATTTAGACTAGGTAATATCTTGACCGCAGTTTTCCAAAATAAGCATCTAGATTACAAATAAGTTGTTTAATAAAAAATAATAAACTTACACCACTTGCGCAGGACAATTAATCCTATGTCAAATCAAGTTGAGGTTCTAGACACTTTTGGTAAAATCAATAATACGAATATCTTACCTTATATCACACCAATATTACTAGGAAGATAATTACCTGCTATTCTACGTTATAGCCAAGATTTTTTCTAATATTTGAATATTACCCAATTTTAAGTGTAAATTAAAAAATCTATGATGGTATAATGCAATAAATACTAGACGAACCACTCTTAAATCAATCCCGTGACAGATGTGATAAAGGTAGACCTATCAAAAAGTCCTCAAAAATACCAAATCAATAAATTACACTCTGAGATAAATATATATACATAATAATATATAGCCGCTAAATATATGAGTAACGCTTGAGCTCAAGGTTTCCGATATCAAGGAGATGAATTAAATTTGCAAATTTTAATTAGGTGAAAGTAGTTCTGTCATGGACTTTACAACCAAGTACAGCAAAATTAACTAAATCAGCTATTCTAGCTAACTATAGATAAAATGTTGCATATCACTTAAGGTAAGCTCAACAAACAAGATAGTTAGATCAGCAAAGGATTTAATTGTAAATTCATTAATAAAAATGCCGGATAGCAAGATCGGTATACTATAATCAAGATAAGTGACTTATAGTCTTAATTATAGCCTCATTAATTATTAAAACGAAGAATAGAAAGAATGTATAGCTTCATCAATTGAAACTATAAATAGAGAGATCAGTATACTGTAATCAAAATAATTGACTTACAGTCTTAATTATAGCTTCATTAATTAAAACGATATCTAACGGAAAATATAAGATACGCAATTTATTAATAATACAAAAATAGGTTTTACATTACTCTGGTCGAGTTGTAGACACGGTTCATGGATTCTTGCACGTTTGTCACCCGTGATTGCGTCGCCCCGAAAAAAATGGCCTTGATACGGCTACGGTGTAATTCTGTCTCACAGAATGGATTCTGTCCCTCAGAAAGATATTAGCCCTCGGAAAGAAATTGGTTCTTCGGAAAGAAGTCGGTACTTCGGAAAGAAGTCGGTACTTAGGAAAGAAATCTTCTTCTGCTTGTATTGATGTCAGAACAGTTGCGGCAGAAAGTTAGTTTGCAAGCATCACAGGGTGCGCCAAATATCTCACCTTCTTAAAACTAAAGTTTAGTGCGTTCATTTTAAAAAAATTTAGTAACCATGAGACCAATTAGGTGAAAATCTTAGGCCAGGTTACATCATTGAAATGGATGTTCCCGAAACAAAATTAGAGTTCAAGCTCCTGAAACCCACTTCATATTTACATCTATTTAGGGCAACCACATGTGTGACCCCTCTCCACCCTTCCGGAGGACGACACTAAAATAAAAGGATGTTGTCGAAACAAATAGTTTAGTCACTACAACGAGATGCGAATGTAAATTACTGGATTTTTTACCGTAGTTATTTGGAGAAGTATTGATATACTTAGTAATGTCACCAATATATGACGATACCATCTTATGTATGTTTTATTGTGATCGATCTAATCTTTTCTCATTTTGTTAATCGATCCTTTGTCATTCCAGAGCATATTTATTATAAAAACCCAGTGGGTTTTTTTAACAACAAATATTTTTTGCAGCTACCATTTTCAAGTCAAATGGACTTTGACGCATGACGTATCTTTTTTGCTTCTGAACGTTTCCCTCTATCTTGATTAGTTTGAGAGCTACATACTTTTAGGCAAAGTATTTCATATACTTTGCAGCTGTCTTTGTAAGGCATTGTAGCAGATTAAGGTGACCATTACGATCCGTTCTTTCTCTGAAGTGATAACAGAAAAAAATATGATCTTACATGTTGTTCAGTGTAGGCATATAAAACACTACTTTGTTTAAAAGCCAGCTCTCAAATTAAACAAGAAAGAGGGTAACACCAATGAACAAAAAATATAGAGAAAATCCCAATGATCAAGAAATCAGTTCCATCTTTGACAGAATATCGAACGAAAAATTTTATAACAAAAGTGGTGAATAAAATATATTCTTATATGCGTATTTGATATCTTTGAAAATTTGCGGCGAATTAAAAATTATCTTGTGAAAGCAAGTTAAAATGGCAAACACCTTTTAAAGTTGAATAATATTCAAAATAAAATCATAGATATAAGTTGTTTTTATATATTATAACGAATATTATCTAATACCTCATAACCTTTAGAAACTCTAGAAGTTGGAGAAAAAAAATCAAATGTCGAGCAGCAGACCAAAATCGGTAAACGCGTTTTCGCAATTTTAGATGGATCTCTCGTTTCAGTATATAGTTGAAATATATTTATAAGTTTTATTATTTATACGCATATCTAAGCAAACACTTTTCCAAAATGATACGTCAAACAGCACTTAGAATTCTTGAGACGAAAATTTTTAAAACAATATGAATTGCCAAAAATCTAACAGACAAATATCCAGAAAATAGCTGAAATTTATCAGCAGCATTGCATAGATGTCCCAAAACGTGGAGAGTATTAGTCACAGGTGAAATAGAAGTAGGAAATAACAAATTCTGAACGTCAAGTCACGTTCCATTCTTAAGAAATGCAAAGTGAATACGTGTACTATCTTTCGGGTAATAATGCCTGGATTTCACAGTTTTACCACCTACCCGATGGATATTTCAAATTTGCATGGATTGCAGAAATGAGTATTCATAGAAGAGATTATTTCCAGGAACGTGGTAATATTTAAATTTGAATTTGACTGAGCGATTTTTGTTGCATAGGGTTTGGAGAGGAGAGGAAATTGTTAGAATTGATTGATCGGGTGCACTCTAATAGCGCAAAAGACGAATAATATTTTGGTATTTTTCCTATTTGCTTTATTTCAATATATCTAGCATAGAGATTCATCCTTCGCCCGTTTCAGGATAATCAGTATCATTCCTCCGCAGGTTTAAACTATTATGGCGTGGATTATATTCCTTACCGGTAAGTTTTTGATTCATCTCAGTGCTCGATCAGGTCTTGATTTATGTATATTTATTTCATTGTCACATTGTTTCGCACTGCAAAATCGTGATATTGAAGCTTACATTATTTGTTAAAATAAGCCTTAAGCCCCAAAACATCATGTATACGAACATTACAAAAATTAATCATCTCTTGAATATCGATTAATCGGTTATAAGGCTAAACGACATACATGGTACCTTATTGAAATTCAGTTATTTTATCATATATATTTCGTGGAAACACATTTTTAGCTTATTTTTCAGCCGTACATCACTTTTATATAATCCACGGTGCAACTGAACTGCCTTCCCTGGGGTTTGTGGGAACAAACAAATTGGCTTTATTTTGGCAACTAAATGATCAATAACAATTTGGTTTACTGAATCTAATTGGGAATCTTTTTAAGATCCGCTGTTTTAAATTTTAAAAACAACCTTCCACGCAGGGTGCATAATAACTTCATTGTTTGTTATCAAAATTTCATCGAGAGTTTGAACTCACGAAGCTAATGTAATTTTTCTTAGAGTGCATAAGTCAGCAGGCGTTTAAAAGAAGCTTATTTCTCATATCTGCTTAAGTGAAGCCTATTTTTTCATAACAGATATTTTTGAAGCAAGTCACCCCTTTCCAGGGGTGACTTGCTTAAGTAATTTTAAGTCCCTGAGTATGATAATTTATTAGGCAAGCAGGGGCTTGCTTAAAGCCGTTAAACTGGTTTAATTTTTTAAGTATTTAGGTTAATTTTCCGCATTTACAGTTAAATAAAAATGCCAACACGTTCAAAAAAAAAATGAATGTTGATGTCGGGACGTTTCTATGCTTATAGATAGATATGTTTTTCTGTTAATATCCGCATTTCGTTTGCAAGTAAAAAATAAAAATAGAACTACCAAGAAAGACACTTAATATTAATATGTTAAAATATAAAATAAAGAGAATATAATATAAACATGACCATGGTCTGAGTAATGAACCCCGTTGTAAACTCGCGGGAGCCAAGGAAAGAGCGAACTTCAATTTCACTCAAAATAATACATTTATCAGAAGCATTTGAAAACCTTAAGGAAGAAAAAGTTACCATAGAACATAATCTGGAAACGCTTCCTAAAGCAATTGAAACATTATCACTGCTCGATGGGCAACAGTCTAACTAGGGACATTCACCCAGTTGACAGACCCACTAATATAGCTCTCTAACGTAGATCAAACTGAATACCTAAATGTTATAACTAGTACTAGTCCCCCTCAAATTGCAAAAACCATACGTTCCATGAAGAACCAAAAAGCAGCGACTGATGATTAGAATACCTCTCAAAATATTGAAGAGTCTACTTAATAGTGCCATTATCATACTATCAGATGTTATTAATATATTTCTCAAGTCTGACTCCTTTCCATCGTGTTTTAAATTAGCTGTATACCTCTTTACGAGAGTGTTGATCAGTCTTCTTCTTCGAATTGTTGGCCTACTGCTGTCTACTCTCTCCAAGCTCGTTGAAGGCCTACTGAAAGATCCTCTCTTATCACTCTTAAATGAACATTAACATTTTGACTAAAAATCAGCATGGATTTCGATCTAATAAGAGCAAATCTGATGCAATGTGCAACTTTCTATTAAGGGTTTTCCAGGGTATAAAATGGCGAGTGGCGACTGCTGCAGTGTGTTGCAACTTGTCAAAAGCTTTGGATTTCGTGAGTCATAAATTGTTGCGGCGAAAGCTCTGTGCCTACTCGATTCGATATGGCTGCTA